>OU343224.1:373932280-374062369 GCA_910596185.1 Chrysanthemum makinoi | reverse complement strand
CATATCCATCACTATCTCCTGTGGTTGTGTTTTCCCTTGTAACACCATCTATACCAGTATAAGATGTGTTTCCCCTTATCTCAAGGCACACTGGACAAACATACCACCTGAACTCTCTATAAGGTGGACGCCTTGCAAAAAAGGTCAATCCACCTTGTTTTCACTTTCAACCCAACAGTCAATGCATACCATTTGACAACCATTTCTACATCCATGGTGATAATATGTTGGTATGATAAAGAATTGATGAGTTAAGATGTATTATATAAGTAGATGAGAGTTGTGGTTGTTGAACAAGTAGATAGGAGTAAAGACAACATAAATTCTTAAAATCTAGTCAACATAATGCTAGGGGGTGTTTGGAATAAACTTCCGACTTATAAAGTCAAAAACAAAACAAAAAACAAGTTCAAACATGATATGTCCCAAATTACAAATGGCTAGAAGAGTAGAATCCTACAACTTTCGAACACCAGCTCAACATCTTTTATCCAGCACATATGGATGTCTTGGATATAACTCCTCCACAGACACTCCATCCATAAGTCGCCTCAAACTCGCTTTTCAAGCTAATTTTTTCTCTCCCTTTCCTTTTCAATTCTTTTGTACATTCTCTCCTCTTCTAAAAACTTCTGGAATGCTTCTTCATCCAACCTTAACAGCTCTTCATATTCCTCCAAAATTGTGTGTTCTTCTTCTTGCTCATAAAGAGCTTCAAGAAACTCTTGTTCCATAGTCTTCCTTATATCGTCTTCATCCATCCACTACAAAAGTAATACATTTGCACATCAACTAGAATGTAAACACATAAGAACAATCGGTTATGCAAATGACAATTAAATGAATACCTGTTGCCTTCTGCCATCACAATGCCTTTTTCTACCTCGAACCTTTGTTTCCTTTGTTGGTTTTGGTACTTGATCCTTGTGACAACTAGACTTATTATGTCCAACAGTTTGACAATTGGAGCATTTAATCTGTTTACGAGCTTTAGATTTACCCATTTTGATGCAATTTTACTTAATCGAGGCTTTATGTTTATGAATTCAAATTTGGGGTAAAATGTAAGAATAAAGTGCTTCCTATAACTTAATGAAAATGTGAGGACATGATAGGGGACTAAAACCTTAGTCCCATATACTCTTAAACTGTTTATGCAAGGACTATAGTTCTACCAACACCCAATACAATCAAAACCGATATAACAACTATCTAAGACGAATAAAACAATTAACAACAAAATTTACAAATTATAACACTAGAACATAACATATAGATTCATTAATTTCATATTAAACATTAAATATTCAGTACATATTTTTCCAAAAAAAAGGAAAACATAACCACTTCATTTCCCTTCTCATCACTTTGTCTTCCTAAGATCATCAAGGAAGTTGTTCCTGTCAAACACCTGTGAGTGTGTTTGACAGATCATCCTCCTTATCTCCAACGCCTTTAAGACATTAGCCTTTTGCTTCTTACGAAGATCGTCAAGAAACTTGTAGTTCATCACTTTAGTTCGAAAGCCTTCGAGCTTAGAGATGTATTATTGGGTTTCCTTCATACCAAGAATCAAGTCAGTCAAAGTGTTTTGGAGGCCATAAGCAATTTTGATGTTCTTATCATTTTCTCTCTGATAAAAGAGAGAAATCGTGTCAAACATGTAGTCAGACTTCGAAGCTTTGGCGAGTTCTTGAAGAAGTGGGAGGTCAGCCATTCGGAGGTTGTTGAGATTTTATTAGAATTTGTTTTTTTATTATTGGTATGCAAATGGTATAGGTTATTAACCCATAAATACCAAAAACAACGGGACGTTCCAAATTCAGGGACTAATTGTGAAGTAAGTAAAAAGAGAAATAGTCAAGTTTGTGTGAGTAAAAATACACGGAATTTTTAGTGCAAAAACGGCTAATGACCAAATTCAGTGACCAAGTGTGACATTTGAAACCTGTTACCCTATAACTTGACCTTTGCCTTCCTTGATACGCGGCTTATACACATGTAATGTACAAACACCAAATCAACCCAACTAACAAGATCCGAAACCATAAACACTATCATAATAACCCGACCCAATTAACAAAACCCAATCCAAACAAACCTAACATACATCCACACTTACGCATCGAAACACACATCTAGTCAAACCCATTCTAAAAAAAAAAAAAGGACACACACACACAATGAAAGACATGAGCATATTTGTCTCAACTTTAAGGATGTGAAGGAAGAAAGAAGGTGAGGTCTTGTTCAGGAATCCATCAGTAATGGGTTTTATTATAGCCCACCTGGGTATGAAGGAGATTCATTAATTAATCAGGTGTGCCTTTACCAGCCGATAGGGATATATTAGTTCAAGCCTTGATAATGTATTATAAGAGATTAATGAAAAAATAAGCGTTGTTTTCTGTGATCCTAAAGAATCCCTAGAAAATGGTTTGCATTTGATTCATATTGATGATGATGTTCATACTTTGTTTGCACTGGCTGAAACACATGAGTCGGTTGATATCTTCGTTGCACACAAGCCCTAAAAGTTAGTACAATTTTACTTAAAACATCAGCTTTTGAAGTTGTGGGTTGGGTAGAGCAAGATGCTAACTTTAGAATGCTTAGTCCAACACCTTTACTTTAGGACTAGACGCTTAAATGGCAGGGGATAGATAAGAAAAAATGCACGCGAGTGGAACAAGACACCAACAAAGGAAAGGTGGTGTTGTAATCAAAGAGGAACAAGGGGTTGTAGCTAAAAAAGGGAGAAAATTAAAGGAAAAGGAAAAGAAAAGCTGGTTGAGGAAGAGGATGTTTTGCACAAAAAAAAGGGGAACGGTTGTTCAAGAATTTAGCGAGGTTTAGATGGGAATGGGAAGGCTAAAATGGTTGAGTTTGCAGGGTTTGATGTTGAGAACTTGCCTGGTTTTGATGGGAAGGGAAGGCTAAAAGGGTTGGTGGTGCTGTCACGATGTTTCTAGCGGTGTTAAGACACCCTTTAAGAGCAAAGAAAAGATTACAAAGCGTGCCCTGTATTCGTTAGCCCAAAGGCAATCCTAGGTGATGTTTCATTGATGAATACCATGTCATGTGTTTAATTCCTTTAAGCTGTAATAGTACAATACCTAACTTATATGTTTGTTGTTTGCATACTTGTTTTTGCAGACAAGGTAGCAGTAGCATCATCACTTTAAGGTTCATGTTTTGTGGGTTCAACAGTTTATGGATATCGATAAGAGATGTGTAGAACTGTAGATCATTTAAAGGTTCAGCAGTTGAACGTTTTGAAGTGGGACCAAATTCATCTTTTATATTTTGTGAAATGTCAGTATAACCATGTATCAGACAATGACTCCGTAGTATCAGTTATTTTCTAGTTTCATCAAACATTGAACATATAGTTGACTGTTATAAGTCAACTTGCTAAGTAGTTGGTTATGTATAAATTTGTTTGTTTGTCCTGGGTTAAATTCTGTGAGATCATACATTGTTTAGCAGTTGACTTTTATAAAGTCATACTTAAGTGGTCAGGTATAATGGTATAATTCGCTCAAACAATCACCCCTTTATGTGTTGGTGGAATAGTCGTGGGTTAGAATTAACTAAGGTGTGTATAAATGTGTATGGACTATAATACCCTCGACTAACTAACATAAATTAGACGTTGACCTCGGCGTTAGTGGTTAAGGGACGAGTTTGACATATAAAACCCATGTTTTGGACCACAGGTTTGTCCCATCGCGATGCGCATAAACAAGTTTAGGGACCAAGGGTGTATTTTAGTCAAAGAATAAGCTTATACAGTATTATACCCTTATAAGCTTTTTTAAATTCAAATATAAACCCGTAAACCATTACGCTTCCGGTTTATTTCTAGTCACTAAACCCACCACCACCACCACCACCACCGGTGACAGTTTACCGGAATCGTATATACGTCAATCACCACCAATGAAGCCCAAAACCAAAAACCAAACACTAGTTTTATAAAATAATGTCAATCTTTATGCAATGCACAAACCTCAAACTCACATTTGTGTGATCCAATCACTTCTCAATTCATTTTCAAAAGGCCCAATCACCAATTCAATCAAAACCCTTGAAGCTTTATCTAAAAAGGGTTTAAGATTAGACACTAATTCATTAGCTTTAATCTTAAAAAAATGTGGGAATTATAGATTACTTAAAGAGGGCAAATGGGTTCATTTCCATATGAATTTTACGGGTCGAAAAAAACCCGGAACTTATTTAAGCAATTTTCTGATTTATATGTATGCAGAATGTGGGGATTGTGTTAGTGCACGTAAGGTGTTTGATAAAATGTCTGTTAGGAATGTGTATTCTTGGAATGGGATGATTAATGGGTATGTTAAGGGTGGGATGATTCGGCCTGAGGGGTTGTTTGAGAGGATGGGGGTGAGGGAGAGGGACGTTGTGACATGGAACACGATGGTTGTTGGTTACGCGTGTAGTGGGATGTGTGACGAGGCGGTGAGGTTGTTTAAGGAGTTTAGGAGGGTGGGGGGTGGAGTTAATGAGTTTAGTTTTGCGGGTGTTGTGATGGTTTGTGTGAGGATGAAGGATTTGTGGCTTGCGAAAGAAGTGCATTGTCAGGTTTTTGGCGTTGGTTTTTTGTCGAATGTGGCGCTTTGTAGTGCGGTGGTTGATTGTTATGCGAAATGTGGGGAGATGGGTGAGGCTAGGAAGTTGTTTGATGAGATGCCGAAAAGAGATGTTCTTGCTTGGACTACTATAGTTTCGGGGTATGCTAAATGGGGTGATTTGAATATGGCTAGAGAGTTGTTTGATGAGATGCCGGTAAGGAATAATGTATCGTGGAATTCTGTAATATCTGGGTACTGAGACATGGTTTTGGTTATGAAGCTCTTGAGTTGTTTAAGGAGATGATGGCTCGTAGAGTTAAACCGGATCAGTTTACTTTCAGCAGTGTTTTGTGTGCTTGTGCTAGTATTCCTTCAATTAAAAACGGTAAGCAAATTCATGGGTTTATGATAAGAACTAAATTTACACCAAATACTATAGTAGTTAGCTCGCTTATCGACATGTATTCCAAATGTGGAAACCTAGAACTTGGTCAGCTAGTTTTTAAACTCGCAAGTGATAAACATAACACGATATTATGGAACACGGTGATATCTGCCTTGGCACAACATGGTCACGGAGAACGAGTATTAGAGCTTTTCTCCGACATGGTGAAATCACAAGTAAAACTAGATAGGATTACGTTTGTTATAGTTTTAAATGCATGTAGTCATTCGGGTCTTGTCCAAGAGGGGCTACACGTTTTCAACAAGTTGATGCACGAGCATAAAGTTGTTCCTGATCAAGAACATTATGCATGTTTAATCGATCTTTTGGGACGAGCAGGGCATTTTGATGAAGTGGTAAATCAACTCAGAGATATGCCTATTAAACCTGATGCTCGTGTTTGGAAAGCTTTATTAGGGATCTGTAGGATTCATGGAAACTTAGAGTTAGGAACTGTAGCTGCTGAACGATTGATTGACTTGGAGCCTCAATCTTCTGTAGGTTATGTGTTTCTTACAGGTATATATGCAGCTTCTGGGAAGTGGGAATCAGTAGCAAAAGTGAGAAAACTTATGAATGAAAGAAATGTAAGGAAAGATCCAGGTGTTAGTTGGTTAGAAAACGAGAACAGACTACATGCTTTTACAGTATCAGACACGTCACATGCTTCAAAAGACGACATTGAGTCAGTTTTGGATATTTTAGCTACTCAAATGGAAGATGATTACTCTTTTCATGATGCTTGAAGGTAAGGTTTTTTGTGCCTTTGTTAGAAATTAGATATGAAAAACGTGATGAATTAAATGTATATTTATCTAATAATTGAAGATTGATTCAAAGGAAATTTTGAGGATAAATCTATACATAGGTAGCTCGTTTGAGTTAAAGATGGCATTTTTTGGTCTTATTCATCTTTCAGTTTCTATACTAACAGAGGCCCCCAAGAATTTCGATGTAAGGTTATAAAAATTTAATAGTTTTGGCCCCTCTGACATATTTTATTATCGATTTGTAGTTTTAGTCCCCCTCGTGGATGCTTTGGTTGTGTTACTGCTAGCTATGAATGTATATACAGGGAAATTGTTAAATCATGTCATTGGCGTGTTTTAGTTTTTGTTTCCTGCAACGATTATTGTGTGTGTCATAATCATTGATGATCCTGACAAGTAAACTGATACGTACAGATAATAATTCAACCAGAAATCAATACAGAAATGTGGTCAAATTGATAGAGAACAAACAGGGAAACATATGAAGTAGAAATGTAACCGTATTTGCAATCTGTGATTCACTTTGTTGTAACAGAATTAGAGAGAGGAAATTATTACAATCAAGTTTAGTGAATGATTACAAATGAGGTGAAAGGAAACTATTTATACAAAGCTGAAAGGAAAGAAAGGTTCAACTAATTTTCCCGCCACAAATCCTAACTGATTTTTGGCTCACACGTGCCCTGCACGTGACTTTCTTTGAACCCATTTTTGGCGCGTATCAATCCTTTCCCCTTAACATTTGGCTTTCCACGGTCAAACGGCGCACTTCCGGCTATCCCTTCTTGATCAAACCAAGGATACTTCTTAAGTAGCTCAGTGTATAACTCCCAAGTTGCTTCTCTCCGCACTGCCATTTGACCACTGCACTATCACATAAGCAGCAACCTTATTCACCTTGCCAATCCTTCTGTGAGTAATCTTCACTGGAAACACTGGTAACAGGTCTTCATCGTTACACATAGGAAGAATGCCAGGCTTGTCCACAATTCCTTTGCAAAGCTTGAGTTGAGATACGTGGAATACTGGATGGATTTGACTATCACTTGGTTTGCAACTTATAAGCTACACTGCCCACCTTTTCTAGAATTTTGAAAGGCCCATAGTACTTGAATGAGAGTTTGTTATATGGACTTTGTCTAAGTCAGCCACTTGCCTGTAAGGTTGTAGTTTCAAGTAACAAACACCTCTTCAAAACTCCTATAGTCTGTTTTTGTTCAAGTAAATCATCCCATCTTGAGCTCTTTTCAAATGAACTTGAGCATGTTTACCACCTGTTCTCTTTCGCATTATTCCCTGTCTAATAAGTGTAGTTAATGACCGAATTTATGTGTTTCTCAGGACCGAGATACAAATTTTTGGTATTTATGGGATTTCGGTATTTCTAAGAATTTATTATTCAAACATAAGTCTTATATAGCTATTAAGAGTGCAAGATACAACATAAATAATCAAATCACATTCTCAAAATCAAACTTAAAGATACAACATAAGTCTTATATAGTAATTTTATCATACCAAAAATACCATTCTTAAAATCAAACTTAAATATTTGTATCCAAAAATTCTTGTATATAGAGATATATTGTCTCGGATAACAATTTTTTGTTCACATTATTTGGCCCATGATAAACCTGATAATCACCGTCCAATAATTTCAGCCCACGACAAACAAAGGCCCATAAACGAATTTAAATACCAAGCCCATCCAACGACAGTCTTATAACCTGATATAAGATAAGTTTTATCACAAACATAACCCTACACACACAAGTGATATGTGTACACCCCCATTTATCACATCTCACACCTAATTTCTCTCACCCATCACATTTTATCTCACAAGAACAGATCTTGGAAAGACAAAAATACGCCTTTCACAACTCTTAACTCATGTCAGTCATCATCTCATCATTTATCCTTTTAAGTTTGGGCCAAAAAAAATGGACTGGTAAAACCACTAATCCCACCGAAATTTGCAAGTCAACTTTTCGGTCATTTTTCGGTCAATTTCGCCGAATATTTCGGAAACGAAATTTGAAACGAAATTTGGAGCAAAATTTTTTGGAACATTCGAAATCCGAAATACCAGTGGTATACCACCGAAATTGACTACACAGGTCCACAAATTCCACTAAGCTTTCTCCTGGTAAGTAGGGCATGTAAATGGGTGGTGTTTGACCATACGATACTTCAAATGGAGTGGTGTTGATAACTGTGTGAAAGTTGGTGTTATACCAAAACTCTGCCATGGAAAGCCACTGGTCCATTCCTTTCAGTCATACACCTCAAATAACACTCAAGACATCTATTCACCACCTTTGTGGATGATAGGCTGTTGACATTTGTAGCTTAACCTTCAAAAGCTTAAACAATGATTGCATTTGGCAATCCATGTTGTTTGTAGACATTGTCCAAGAAAACTTGTGCTACTTGTGCTGCTCTAAAAGGATATTGAAGTGACTTAAAATGAGCATACTTACTGAACCTGTCCACCACCACAAATATGACAGTCTTCTCATGAGACTTAGGCGAACCTTCTACAAAATCCATTGAAATGTCACTCCTTACCCTAACTGGTATAGGCAGTGGTTGTAAAAGTCCAGAATAGGCAGGTGTTGTTTGTTTATTAAGAGGCTCTGAATCTGAATCTGATTCACACATCTGAATCTGAATATGCAGTAGAAAAGTCTGAATCTGATTCCCATCTTAATCTGAATAAGTGGTAGAAAACTCTGAACCTGACTCTGTTTGTTTTTCTAAAAATATCTAAAAGTGTTAAAATATTAGTTTTTACAATTAAATATAGGTCCCTTCCATTCGCACAATAAATTAATTCTATTAAATATAAGAAACCAAATTTTATAATATAATCGATTTAAAGTTAAAAGTGTTTTAAATAAAACATGCAATTTCATGTTTATTTGACAGAAATATACGTGTTAGAGTTTAAATTGAACTTTTTAAAATGATTAACTATATGGATCGTGTTAGAGTTGAGATGTATGAGCACGAAATCGAACCCTTCAACCTAAAAAAATATATATGAATTGTCATATATCATCTTATACATTCTTTATCAAACATAAGATATGCAGTGATTCTATTTAATATTTTTAATACGAAAACTAAAGGTGAAACAAGACAAAAAAAAATGAATGAAATGAAAAAAAATCAAAAATAATAATAATAATAATAATAAATAACAATAATAATAATAATAATAATAATAATAATAATAATAATAATAAAATTAAATAAAAAAAAATTGGGTAAAAAAAGAGACATTAAGAGGTGTTAAGACACCCCCTTCACATCTAGTTCAATAAGAGGTTTATGCCTCTTATTGCCTCTTAATGGTTGGAAAAAAACAAACGCTCTGAACAAGGATTGCCTCTTACCGCCTCTGAATGACAGGAAAAAGCAAACAGACTTAATGATCTAAATGTCTGACCGCATCTGAATGAGTTAGATTAAGATGTTATTAAGAGGAATTTTTGAAATAACAAACACCACCTAAGATCATGCTTTTGCCTTTGACACACATCACATTCTCTAATCCATTGTTTAACCATTTTTCTTATACCCTTCCAATAACATATGGAGCTCATTTCTCCACAGTTACTTGAACACCAGAATGCCCACCGACAGATTCATTATGGATTTTGTGAAGATTTGTTTCCTGAGTGCCTCATTATTTCACACCACCAATCTGCTTTTTCTCCTTAATTGCTCATTAGACCAAGTATACTTTGTTGACAGACAGTTGGGTTCCTCAAATTTCTTTATCACTTTGGCCAATTTCTCATCTGTCACCCATCTTTCTTCAATTTGTTTGAGCAATTAAGTAGTCACATTAGTGGCTATTAATGCCAACAATTGACCATGCTTTTCTATCCTGGACAAAGCATCAACCACCAAATTTTCACTCCCCTTTTTATAGACAATTTCATAATCATACCCAAGCAATTTAGGCAACCATTTAACTTGGAAAGGAGTAGTGAGCCTCTGGTCCAACAAGTACTTGAGGCCTCTGGTCAGTCTTGATTTTAAAGTGTCTATCCATCAAATAGCCCTTCCACTTTTCCAATGCCAAAATGACAACCAATAATTCTTTTTCATAGGTGGATAGAGCTTGGTGTCTGAGAGATAGGGCTTTACTCAAATATACCAATGGGTGACCATTTTGTAACAGCACAACACCAATACCAGTCCCACATGCATCAGTTTCTTAGTGAACTCCTTTTCAAAGTTAGGTAACCCCAACACTGGTGCTTGTATCATGGCCAATTTCAACTCTTCAAAAGCTTCTTGAGTCTGGTCAGACTACTCAAATGAGTTTTTCTTTAATAATGTAGTCAATGGCTTACTGATGATTCCATACCCCTTTTATAAACCTCCTATAATAGCCAGATAGCCCCAAGAATCCCCTTAGTTGCTTCACATTCTTTGGTGTAGGCCATTCTCTCATAACCTCAATCTTAGAAGGATATGTGGCAACCCCTTTATCAAATATGATATGTCCCAAGTATTCCACCTAAGACACTATAGAAGTACACTTACTCCTCTTTGCAAACAAGGTGTGAGCCTGCATAGTTTTCAAAATTAGCTTAAGATGCACCGTGTGTTCCTCAATAGACTTGATGTAAATCAAAATGTCATCAAAGAAAACCAATGTGAACTTCCTCAAATAGGGTTTGAATACCTCATTCATCAGTGATTGAAATGTAGAAGGGGCATTGGTGAGACCAAATGGCACCACTAAGAACTCATAGTGCCCATCATGAGTTCTGAATGCTGTCTTATGAATGTCTTCATCCTTCATTCTGGTTTGATGATAACCAGACCTTAAATCAAGCTTTGAAAACACCACTGACCCATGTAATTCATCAATCAGCTCCTCAATCACATGTATGAGAAATTTGTCCTTAACTATGTACTTATTCATCTGTCTGTAATCTACACACATTCTTCAAGTGTCATCCTTATTTTTAACCATCACTATTGGAGATGAGAAAGAGCTTTGACTAGGCCTTATCACCTCTGCTTCTAACAATTCCTTCACCATTTGTTCAATGGCATCCTTTTTGGCTAAGTGGGTGTCTATAGGGTCTGATGTTAATTGGTGGAGTGTTTGGCATAAGGGAAATTTGATGGTCATGTAACCTTTGTGGTGGTAAAGCAGTGGGAATGTCAAACACACCTTTGAATTCATCCAAAACTTCATCAATCTTCTGTGGCTTAATCAACTTTTTCCCTTCCATACTACACAATGTTATAGGGCAAACACATACTGTCATAGAGTTCAACATAGCATTATGATGTGCTCTAGGTTGCATCCACCGAAGTGCGGGCTGTTGAGCACCCCTCAATAACACTTTCTTGTAGCCCACATAAAACTCCATAGTCAAATTCTCAAAATTGCACTGAATGGTTCCCAAAGAGGTTGACAAACGATGATTTTTCAAACAATATTTAAATAATAAATATTAATTTATTATTACTTGACTATTTATTTGAGCATTTCTTGAGCTCATGTGATTATTTCGGGAAGTTATCCCGCACATCTTAAATGATACGGGAAGTCATCCCCGCACACGGTGATTTTTAGTAACTCGTAAAACTATCGATTTTTTTTGATAAAAGTGAAATTATAAACTTTACGCCGTGACATTTTACGACTATTTGATTTTAAAATCGAGAAGTTATCTCAGAAAACATGAAACCGTGCATGTAACGCTGCATCGCGGCAAAATTTCCTTAAAACCAATAAACAATTTGAATTGATAATTACACTATTTATGAGAAACTAGTCGTGTGAAACTTGTTCTTATAGGAAAAACTGCAGATTGATAGTCGTGTGAAACTCGAACCCTCATTTCACAAACATTTCAAAAACTGCAGAAATAGTCCATGAGGAGATATTACACCGCTCCTTTGTATTTTTAAAAATGACACTTTGGGCCCCTGTACTATTTTTTGGGTATATAAAAGCAAAATTAGGGTTTCCTAACCCTAACTACACACACACACTTACTCCACCTTCCTCTCTCCTGCATCGGCCGCCGCCACCTCTGCCGCCTTTTATTGCTGTTCAAATCAAAAAGAGTCGAGGGTCGCTACGGGTTTAGATTGAAGGTTCAAGACTAGGGTTTGCTTCGGGTCTGTTTGGTTCGAGATTCACCACCACCGCCGCACCACCGTACTTCTATTCTCCCTTTCTTGTCATCTTTGTGGTATGTTAAATCATCAAACCCGTTTTATTTCTTTTTTTAAATTATAACCGATTATATATACATTTATAATAGTTTCGTGGATCATAAAATTGTTATTAAAATGTTTTAAAAAATTTAGTGTGGATTAAAACAATTTGAAAAGGGCGTTTGTTTGATTGGATATGGTTACAGGTCGGATCGGGTCACTCGTTCGAGTCAGGTCAGAACCACAGGTTTTGGTCTTGGATTCTTGTCACTGTTGTGATATTGATATTGTTGTTGTTGTTGGTATTCGGATGAAGTTTAAACCCGACCTGGGTTTTGAGTCGATTCACAGTTGGTCACAGAATTGGGTTGTCTTGCTTATTTGAAAAATATTGTGTAATTTGTCTTGGTGATAAATTTATGAAACTCCTTGTTTTTTATTTAAGTCACAACTTGGTTTTGGGAGATTTTCGTATTTTGTTATTCTGCTTAAATGATTTCGGTTTGTCTATCTTATAGTTGATTTGTTTTAAGCCTAGTAGTTTAACTATTATAACGAGATAACATCTAGAGAGTGTAGGACTTGTTTGTGCAAAAGTGGTAAAAGCTAAAGAGTTGTGTGTTCGTACGCCCCGACTCGAGACACCACCCTTGTGTCGAGAGCCTAATGTTTCCCTCGATTTAACCATCACAAAAGGGTGTTGGAAAAAGTTTTTAAAAGGAAACTGTAAGTGTGTTTGGGTTAATGTGATGCGTTTGGTTATTCATGGGCTCAAGAGCCCATCAAAATTAAATAAAGGTGCGTCTGGTTAACGATGGGCTAACAAGCCCACTAATAGTTTAGTGTTGTGTTTTGTAAATTGTTAACTCTATTGTTTACTTGTGATGGTACCGGATCCATTGCAAAGTCACATGAATTTGCAAAGTCTAAAAAGTAATCTCCACCGTTTGATGAGATCTGTTCAACTACCTTATTTTTTTAATTAATTTCGGTCAAAGGGGTAGAGTAGTAATTTGACGCCTTTTTTCCTTTTCCACCTCAAACTATAAACGCACATATGTTGTTACGAATTAGAAAATTCATAGTGAAGAGTCGGTCACCCCTAATATTATCTAGCATAAGTTAGCTCGTAGACATATCGTTATTTACGTTATTTAGTAGCTTATTAGTTAGTTTGTAGCGTAGTTTAGTTTAGTGCAACACCGTGGAGGAAGGACGGGTCTTTACCCACTGTATACCTGATCCACAGGCCGATAGGAGGTCGTGTATTTGTAACTATAAATACCCCTTCCATCCATGGAAGGGGTGGTGCTTTCAATCTAATATTTCATACTTTTGTGTAAACCTCTAGCAAGAACACCCTCTCTCTCTACTAACTCTCTAACTATGGCAAACATGTATTTTGATCATCCAAGACCGCCCGAATCATCAACACAATAATATTAGGATCCTACAATTGGTATCAAGAGCCAAGGTTTTTGTATTGTGTTGATTTGTGTGGTTTCGTCCATGGGTATTATGTGTTATTGATTTATGTCGATTTGTATGTGTTGTTGAAAACTGTTTTTGTACCTTTTTGATGGTCTGAAAATATTTTTTTTCTATTAGTGTGGTGAAAACTGTTTTTAACAAAGTATTGGCATCTTTTTCTTTGGTCATATGGTATATCATCTTGTGCATTTTTTCGTAGTCAATAGGTCAGATTCATGAGGTCATTTGGTCATATCTGTTATGTCAAAACATGGGTATAAGGTCTTCAAATATCACTTTTACTTGGTAAAATGAATCTGGTCATGTTTCATGGTCTAAATGGGTAAAAAGGAAGCATCTTTCTTATGCAGTTTTTCTGGGTCTATTGTTGCTGGGCATATTCTCTTGGTGGCGACTTGGCATTTTTTGAATGCGAGGTTTACACAATACTGTCCAGATTCTATGTTTCATTAGCGACTTGACACTAAATAAAGTTAGCGACTTGACTGTAGCGACTTATATTTATAAGTCAGCGAGTTGTGCTTTGAAAGAAGTAGCGACTTATTGTGATTTAAAGATTTAGCGACTTGAGAGTTTTGAAAGATGTAGCGACTTGTGGTTATTTGACTATTGAGTCAAATAAAAGTTCTAGCGACTTGACCTAGCGAGTTAGACCTAGCTACTTGTTATTTAACAAGGTAGCGAGTTGCTTTGAAAAATTGAAAGGTTAGCGACTTAACTCTTAAGCAGTTAGCAACTTGACTCAATATTAGAGCTAGCGACTTACACAGAAAGGATGAAGAAGAGTTTTGACCATGACCATACAACTTTAAGAAGAAGACCTGTTTGACCACTTGACCACAACACAAAACTACGACTCCATGACCTCTGTTTCAATACTCCATCATCAGCCCTCAACACAACAAATCTTTATCTCATCTCCAACTCTAAACTTAACCTAGACTATACATATAACAAGGACATCAATTGAAATCTCAGTTCTCTAGTTTGTGGCAGTCAAAGGCTACATCAAGACCTTGAGGGTCTAAATCACGAATAGAGTTAATCATCACAGATCCCATACATGACTCGAATATCAATGATTTGAAGATCTCAGTTGTGGTTCATCAAGCATAAACCTTTAAAAGATTTTTATGAACCTAACACATCATCGATCTTTTTGAAGACCATGCTTCTTGGTTATGTTCGAACATCAAATAGAGTTATATCAACTGTGATATACTCTTATATTGGTTCGCTCATATGCAATCTATAACATGTCTCTAAAACGACTTTTGAACAATGAAAAAAAAATTATCTCCCATTTGGTGCTCAAACGTTTCGTATAAGCACTATAATGAGATTTAATTCTTCATTGATCGTTTGTGGAGTGTATTCCATTTAATTTTCGAGGCTTTACAGCACTAATTCATAACAAGAATGTTATGATTAGTCACTTCACTCGTTCAATGATTCAAACTACTAAAAGTTCAATGAAATACCTACCTGTGATTGTTCAAAGGATCTCGTTGCCTTCTCATAAGACACCAAGCCATCCTTGTGGCTGTGGCTGTCAAATCGTGCCTCTAGCCATCCCTGTGGCGAGTTAGTAATGGTCTGATTTGGAAGAGAGGCATATGGTTATATGAAGGAGATACGTTTCGATGATGAGTAGCAGATTTGTGAGATATTAGAAGGAAGGAGGCGGATAGTTTGAGAATGTGTTTAGGGTTGGATGGTTAGTATTTTTAGGGTAAGTGTGTGAGATATCTGCGTTAAAATACCCTGAAAATTAGGATTGTGTTAAGGGTTGGATCAGGAATAATTTGGGCCAAATGAATACTTGTTTTACTTGGGCTGTGTTTTTGTCTCCTACGTGGGCCGAGTGGTCATGGTCTGGATCCATAATTGATCAAGCATACATGTTATTTTGAAATCATTTTTCACAATGGATACTTGTTTGCTTTTATTTAAGTGAGATTTTGTAAGTATTATCTTTACAATGGATGTCGTGTGATGTATTATGATATGTCGTGAGCCTGAGCTTAATTTGAATTGGAAATGGGGTAACCATGTGTTCATCTTGTTCTTACATGGGCTATACGGGTGGTACTACTCTCATACTCGAGCCGCTTACTTGTTTTTATATAAGTGTGAGCCTTTGGTGTAAATCATTGGTAGGATGACTGCATCTAAAATTATGATGACTTGATGTTGGATAATTGTCTTATGAGCTTCTCATATTTGGATTGTATGGGATTTTGTGTGACTTGAATTTAATGAGATTTGTTGATGAGATGTGATGATGCGAGGTTTGACGTTGAGATTTGTTGAGAATGAGACCTGCGGTGAGATGTAATTGGATGATGAGATTTGGGTTGATAATAAAAAGGTTGTTGCGCTGTACAATTTAATACTTTGGTGTATACATTTTCACGATTGATATCTCGTTATGGCTTGATTTATTGTTTGATCGAAGATTGACTATGGGGTTGTTTGTGCGGTATTTCTTATTTGGATTTGAAGTAAGGTCTTTCGGGCGCGTTTGCTTATATCGTCTTCTTTCTTTCTACCCTTCTGCGAAGATGACTTGTTTGGGCATTTATTGAGGGTGATAAAGACTTGGCTATCTGGTTACGCTTGTGATTCTTTCTTGCTTAACCTACAACGTAATTATCACTTTGGTGTCTCACTCAGTTGAGAATGTCAAGAGGTTGTGTACATTGGGTACACCGTTTCTTTTTCACGAGGATTAGTACAAGGTTAAGTAACAAATTTGGAGAATTTCACTTCATGATCAAGTTTGGCATATCAGGTTTACTTCACCATGTTGTCACTGCAATAGCCAACAGAATGCGTGAATGATGTGTTTACCAAAGTGTTTATTGGATGGTTAATGATATTGATGATGTTGGATAATGAAGCGTTGATGAATCGCTGCATGTTCCCCTAAAACAGATATTCTCTGAAATCAAAGTTGTCATAACACATTCAAGCTGACATTGTTTACGGTTTTGTCTTGATTTTGTAAAATCTCGCGAAAGAATCTATTTCTCGGTTTAAATCATAGACTTGTAAAATCCCGTGACAATGGAAACATCCTAGTTAAAGTAAAGTGCATTTCCGGATCTATCTTACGGTTTATTCTTGGTTTTGTAAAATCCCGCGAAAGAAACTATTTCTCGGTTTAATCCATAGAATTGTAAAATCCCGTATTGATGGAACCATCCCTGAGAAAAGGAAAGTGTATTTCGGGATCTTTTGATCTTTGGTGCTACGGTTTCTGTTTTCGAAGAAGGGATAAAGGGTGTACTTCATGAATTGGATGTGTGTTTGGATATTCGTCATGGCGGTTTGGTTATTATATGGTTTTACGGGGTTATGTGCTTTTAACCATGGTCGGATGAAACCATTATCAATGTTCGTTTCTTGTCTAAGAAGGCTAGATTTGAGTTATTATCGAGAAGATGTGACAACAGCGTTAATTCAGTATTATTTATTTGAGATTGAAGTGAAATATCACGGGCGAGTGTACTTAGTATCTGAAGATATCGGGGATGGATGGATGAAGATTCTTCAAGATCCTTGTTCGAGCTTATTATCAAAAAACGAAGACTTGGAAATCTAGTTATTGTTGGGTGTCTTTTACCTTTTCTTTTACCACTTGGGGGAATCGGGCTCTTACCACCACAAAATTAACTATCACTTAAAGGAGTTACGTTGTAGTGCTCAGTGTCACATTCAATTGTGGATTTTCAAGAGGTGATGTACGTCTTATACTTGATGGTTGGTTGGTTGAAGAGTATAGAGTACTTAGAGATTCAAAGGGGCATGAATTCTCGACATCGCTCTTTGTTACACATGTGCAAGTTTAAGTCACAAGTTTGGGTTATTCTACTTCAGGGTCAAATTCATCTTATTGGGTTGTCTCCATCACCGTCACGACAAAGAGCCTCTGAGAATGATAATGGGGTTGATTACATGTTTTGCCAAGAGATTGAAAAGAGAGAGATTATGGCGTGCATTCACATCGATTCGGGCCTCGTACTCCAAAGAAAAGAAATGTGTATGCGTTTTATCTTCAAGAAGAGAAATCTTCTAATGACGTTTGAACACAACAGTTCAAGCCTCGTTCCCTAAAGAAAAGAAATGTGTACGTTTCAGTGCTCATTATCTTCCAAAGAAGAGAAATCTTCTTATGACGTATGAACACAACAGTTCATGCCTCGTTCTCTAAAGAAAAGAAAAGTGTATGCGTGTCGATTGCACTTTATCTTGAAGAGAAATCTTCTTATTATGACCATTCTAAACAACATGCTTCATACTTTTCCATGCGCTTCATCATCAAGTGAACCGGCTATCATCGATTGTTTTCTCATTCCACTTGCTCAATTATAATGAAGATGGCGACATCATGTGCTGATTTTACGGGAGAGAAGTGTGAATAGAACATTTGGATGATTTCACTTATTTAGTCAAGAATGACATCTCCGTATGCAATTCTTGAGGGGGAGAAGAAGTGTGAATTTTTTGCATTGTTGATTTATATTTGAGAATATAAATGGTCATACGGCTCTAAACTCATGTAAGAACCGAGCTTCTTCCTATCGGGTAATCTTCACATGGTGTTTCTTCTAAGAGCTGTTAGTTGACATCTTTACAAACTGATATGAGTTTATTAACAAAGTGCTTCCGGTTAATGCTTCACGTGCACATCAACATGATGACTCCGAACAACCTTCTGTTCTTGTTTGATGTGATTGTTTGCTTGGTGTTACCATTACGTGTGTTCACGCGGTGATTCTTGATTTCCTTGATGAACAACTTTCTGTTCTTGTTTGATTGGGAGGGATCTTAATTAAGGGGATTTGCAAGATGTAAGTTAATTGGGATGCTTTTTGGTGATCTTCTTGTGTTTTGGTGAGTCGAAGATGTTAACTATCTATTCCCCAACTGAACAATCTTGAAGAAGGTCGAGTCTATAGTCAGTTCTACATTCTCGCTACATGTTAGAAGACTAAAGACGTGTTGCATTTAACAATCTAAAGACTTCTTCTTAATGCGGGCACTTATCAAAGCAGTTGTCGGTTTAGGGGAGAGCACTAATTGGGGGAGAGTGAAATGTTAGATTTAATCCCCAATTAGACTTGCTCATTCTGCTCTTTAGCAAGTTGATTCCCACAAAGACTTCAAGCGATCTTCTCAACAGATTTCAAGTATTTGGGCTGATAAAGTGTTGCTGATTTTGAAGTTTCAAAACCAATAAGGGGAAGGAGACACATATCTAAACGCGAGTAAACTTGATGAACTTAATACTTCTAAGTAATTGAAGATATCCCGGAAGACAAATGTTATTACCGCAGAGAAACTCAAGGTTTGACTCATGGCGAGTAAACTTGATGAGCTTAATACTTCTAAGTGATTGAAGATATCCCGGGAAAACATATGTCATGACCGCAGAGAAACTCAAGGTTTTACTCATCAAAGCGTTTAGTGTTCTTATTCCAACGACGTCGGGGAAGTGATGTAATAGAAAGTTTCTGAAGATAAAAGAGGTACACAAGTGTGTGATGATTTCGATGTTATCGCAATCATCAGGGGAGAGAGGATTGTGTATATTGGGGATGCTCAATTTGTTTCACTTGAGTGCTTAATCGGTGATTCAGAGATATAATCACTTATTCCGGAGTTGAAATCCGCAGAGATAGTCCTCCGCAGAGATAATCGGTGATTCGGCCTGCTTCTTCAATGTTATCAGTTATTCTCTCTTTGGGCATTCGGGTACTTGGTTTTGAGCTTCATACACTTTCTTCGGGGAAGAGAAAAGTATACATCGGGGTTATTCTTTGGCTATTGGACTTAATCGCTACCGATGGTATAAGTTTCTTTGTCTTCGAGTATGTGTATTCGGATTCGTGAGCTCTAGTCTAAGAGACTGACTGCATCAATTCAACTACGTGGGGAAGTGGTCTCTTGACACCTTTTGGAATGGATTGCTTCCGACTTGTGGAATGAAATTTGAGAAGAGTTATTTATTTGTGGGATGATACGTGGCTGTTCTTCTTGTTGATGATATAACCTCGAACTAAGAATCACGATGATTATTCTTGAAAAGAGCAGCGGGATTTATGATAATGGTGTGCTTCTCTATGCACCTGGCTATGGCAAGCTTGAAATAGAGCTTTGAATCTGCTCAACATAAGGATTTTTGGTTTGGGGGGAAGCTGCCAAAGTCTCTTTTTCTCAAAGGCTCATGTTCTATCTTCTATTCTGGAGCCTCGGAAGCTTTGGTGGTGGAAATTTAAGAGATGAAGAATTCTATCTTCTACGATGTCTGCTTTCGATATCCTTATCTCGTACTTTCGTATCATCATCCTCTTAAACTATATCATCTACTCTATCTTTGTAAATATTTTTCAAAAGCAAAATACAAAAATATAAAACCAACAAAAGAAAATAGAAAAATATAAAACCTTCAAAAACCCATAAAAATCAGAAAATTTTGAAAAATTCCAAAAATATGTTTTCAAAGACATGTCTTCGGTATCGATAACATCTACGGTCTTAGAAATGTCATTCAATAATGGCACGGGACCATAGATGAAGTTCGAGCAGGAGGTGTAAATATTTTTTCTAAACATGTCAAAATATGGCTTGCGGTTATTTGAGGCTGTCGAACCCGTGCTAAAACTATGGCTTGCTATTATTTCTGATAGCAACCCGTTCTTCATGAAAGGAAAGTGCTGCGCTAAACCAATTTTCAAATATTTCGGGCACTTATCCTAAAACAAAACAAGGAAAGCATGTCGTCATAAAGGCATCTGTTCCTACACAAATGTTTTTCCGTCTAAAATTCTTCAGAAAAATATTTGTTGTGTTTTCAAAATGGTGGAAAATGAGTTGCTTAAAATCAATCGATTGAGTTTTTATAAAATTTGGAAACTCAATCAATGACTTCAGCACTTTTAAAATCTTTTATAAATTGAGTCATTGATTGAGGGGGATAATGTTTTCAAATCTATATCATCTAATGGGCTTTCTAAATTATCCTACGTGCTTAATTAAAAATGATAATTGCCTATGTTGAAGGACTAGGTTTGTAGGATATGATTGTTAGGTTTAGATGATTAGAGTTTGATGAACACATAATTCCCATACCTTAAATGATCTGTTTGATATGTTGCATAGACTTTTATTAGTCGATTACTGTTTGGGTGATGTCGACCACCATATATCTGTATGTGTGTTCACTAACGTATGCAGGTATATTGGTTATAAGAATGTTACCGATCCGGATCCCAGTTAATATGATTGGATGCCGAAAGGAAAGGGTAACTATATCTTGGGTTGACAAATGAAGAAACGGAGCTTAATTGGACTTCTATGGAGAGTTGGCATAAATGCAAAAGGTCTCACTGCATCGTGAGATGGTTTTCTTCTAAGTGATTGAAGAAAGCGAGCTTAATTTGACCTCGGTTGGCATTCAAAATGCAACGTAAGAAGAAGTCTCACTGCATCTGCAGACGGTTCTTCTTCCAAACCCTACAAAGAACAACGAAGCTTCTCAACCACCTAACGTATCTTTGTGCAGGATACCATTTTTAAACAATTTTGATATAATCTGATTAAATTGTTTTGAAAATGGAAAATATTGTTTTGAAAATTAATTGGACTAAATTTTGAAAATCACCGGACTTCTTTTATCAAAACCTAAGTCACTCAATTATTGACTTATGTCATGGATTGAGGGGGAGAGTGATTTCAAATTATATATTTTCAAACGATATTTCTTCATAAAAGTCTGTTTGTACGCTAAAATGTGGTGATCTAAATATTTAATGTTATGTCATGGTATGGTTTTTCTTTAAAACTCAAAGATCTTGCAAAATGAAATTTTTTCTATTCTTGTTTGATTGTGAAATAATTTTATTTTACTTAAAAGGTCTCTTAAAACTATCATACCTGACACTAACAATCTTTAATGTCTTAAAAGGTTCCTATCATCATCTTTCAAAATTAAATCTTGCCACGTCTTTCCCCTAAAATTTTCTAAATAATTTAAATCTTTTGGGATTACAAATCTCAAATGGTTTGAAATTTTTGATCACGGGAGAGATCGTGATTTAAATCTCAAATCTGTTTTAATGAAATTGGTTTTAGTCCTTCAGGCACTGCCTCCATGTGCCAAACGATTTCTAATACACAATGCACATGTTGAGGAGGAGGATTTATCCAAAACCAGATGAGTATTTAAACAAGGCCACATTTTCTCCAATGTTTTCTAAACCTAATTAAATCACTTGGGATCCAAAATCTCAAAGGATTTGATATTTTTGATCGGGGGAGAAATTGTGATTTAATAATGAAATTTGATAAAAGGTGATCGATTTGATTCAATTGTGCAGTCGCTCTCTTATATGTGCTAAACGCTTTCGAATCTCGAAGCACATATTGAGGGGAGCAAATACACTATCGAGGTACGAAAGATTTTTAAAATTTATAAAGTACCTTGATTGAGTTTTCAAATGGTCTTATTAATGGATTTTGTGATGCGTGGATGTGCTTCAAAAGAACTCTTGCCTCTATGTGATAAAATGATTTCAAATATCCTATGCACATATTGAGGGGAGAATTTACCAAGAAAATCAAATGGCTTTTTCTCAGGAAATTGTGATCAAGAAATTATTTCAAAGAAATTATTTCAAAGAACTCTTGCCTCCATGTGCCAAACAATTTCAATATCATATGCACATGTTGAGGGGAGCATTTCTAAATGATCAAAACTATTAAGGTACAAAATGCTTTGATTTTATATCACAAGTACCTTGATTGTTTTTCCAAATGATTTTTCAATTGGTTTCAAGGAAGAATGAACTGTACCAAAAGACCGACCATTTTACTTTATGTATGGAGTTATAAGGATGGTTAGGTTAGGTATGCGTTCCCCACGATCCCGCCAGAGCCGGAGGGATCTACCCAGGGACAATCCACTAGATAGTGTAGAGTCCTTAGGTATATTGAAAAAAGGAGAAAAGTGAGATATGGGATGAGTGCGGACTGAGACGAGCTAGCATGGAATAAACCCAACAAGGTTCTAGTTATGAAGTCTCGGTAAGCAATGAAGGGGTTGAAGAATGAAAAAGAATTGAATGTAAAAGGGTGAAAAGAAATAGCCCTCCATCAATTCAACCTTAGGCGTAAAACCGGTTCAATTCATATGCTACTGGTGGTTACTAAGGTAACACTGGTATTGAAGATAAGACGTCATGGACCCGATGGACGATTGCACTAAACTTCCCAAGCCACTCAAGTTCCTCTTAAAAGGGCTTGTTTCATTCTCACGGGGAACCGACATTATCTATCAACTTTCTCTTAGAGATTGTTGATATTGAAGAAGGAGACCCTCTCCCTAGTCTCCGGCATAGGAACCAAATGTGCACTATTGAGTCTAGAGCCAAGAGATCATCCACAATATCTCATTAGGACACTAAATTCTTGAAGACTTGCTGCTTCACATAATGTGGAAAGTAAGAATATATTAAGAGTCCTACGCATTATCCTTGTGGTAATTGCGGAACATCCGAAAGTGATATGTGACAATATTCACGATGAAGATGGAAAGCCTTCTAGAGCCAACATCAAACAAGCTCTTGGTAGGTGACATGTGAGATCTTTTCTAAAGATCAAACTTGCGACAACTGGATAGAAAGCGATGGGGCGATATCATTCGTGAATCTACCTTGGTCCGAGAATGGAATTGGCGAATACTTTTGGAAAACCGCTCGATGTGCAAACCTTCTTTTCTCTAGCACGTCGAATGTGTATTCATTTCAAATTCAAAAGTATCTCTGATTGAAAAATACTTTTAGAAAAACCGCTCGATGTGCGAATCTCTTCTTTTCGCTAGCACGTCGAATGTGTACTCTTTTCAAATACAAAAAGTATTTTGATTGAAAATTGATCTTTCTCATAAAATCTTCGTTGTATTGCAAAACTCTTTCTTCTAAGCAATACGCGATTGTTTTCAAATCATTTTCATCAATCGGTGAATCTTAATTTCTTTGGTTCACTCACTCCGTGTTGTCTTCTTTGAGGCGTTCCGGTTTGAGAACAGCAAATAGAACAATTGTGAAACCCTGTCAAGGAGATTCTTCGAATCCTACCGATCACAAAGCGGTAATCGATCAACGGGGAACCGTGGGCGTGTACCTCAATTCAACGAAAGTGATCAAAGACACTTTCGTGTGTTTTATTGCTAATGTTGTTTGCAGGTACATTTGCGGTGATCGTAATTGAGGAGTCATTCCAAAGCCGCATGCTCACAGCATCCTCACTTAATTTGAAGAAATCATGACTGATGCATATCTACATAATCGCTCGATATTTTATACTATGCTTCGCTTCGCCGCGCAAATATCATGAACCAGTAAGGCTTCCGCTACTCTAATGGAAAGATGTCATGATTCAAAAGTGTGAGCATGTCGGTCCGAAAGTCACAACTTCACATGATGGCAACACAACAAAGAGTGATCCAGAGATTTATCGTGGTGATGATCTCAATGAAAGCTCCAAGATCATCAAAGATGTGGATCAGTTAAAGGCCTCCACTAAAAGTACAAATCAATTCGGACTTTGAAGAATCGCTACAAAAGCACAAAGATTGCGGAACTTGAAGAATTGAAGTCTACGAGCTCAAGAACAAAGTCAAGAATAGAATGCTAGGATTGAAAATGTAAAACATGGGGTGACCTCCTTAGGGGAGATTGTTAGGAATTAGAAAATTCATAGTGAAGAGTCGGTCACCCCTAATATTATCTAGCATAAGTTAGCTCGTAGACATATCGTTATTTACGTTATTTAGTAGCTTATTAGTTAGTTTGTAGCGTAGTTTAGTTTAGTGCAACACCGTGGAGGAAGGACGGGTCTTTACCCACTGTATACCTGATCCACAGGCCGATAGGAGGTCGTGTATTTGTAACTATAAATACCCCTTCAATCCATGGAAGGGGTGGTGCTTTCAATCTAATATTTCATACTTTTGTGTAAACCTCTAGCAAGAACACCCTCTCTCTCTACTAACTCTCCAACTATGGCAAACATGTATTTTGATCATCCAAGACCACCCGAATCATCAACACAATAATATTTGGATCCTAACATATGTCTTAAACGACAAAGTTTTAGAAAAAACAGATTTCACCATAATTTCTAAAATTCTATCCTCTTTAATTTGGTATAAATTTTGTTAAAAATTTCGAAACTTTTTTTTTACATATCAAATGTGTGTTAGTTTTTTTGATTTTTTGGGCATTTATGGCCCTATTTTTTACTCTCATAAATGTTGATTCATGAAAAACCTAAAACATGAAAGTTATAGATTTTGGTTCACTCTTTACATGGGTTTTTGAATCACTCAAATCCAATGTCATATGAGTAAGATATCACCCGTTAAAGATGACGTTTTACTTATATTTGTTGCATAAAATGTGTTTGATGAAATGTCTAGCTTAGATTTTTAGCATTTAAATTGCGTCAAATGCTCTAATTTTTGTACCACAACGCATTATTAATCATTTATTAATTTAAGAATCAAAAAAGCGATGTTTTTAATCGTTTTTTAATAAAGTAATATATGTTTTGTTCATCAGTTAGTATTGTTCATTAATTAGTCTTTGTTCATCAATAATCTTGTTCAAGACTGATGAGGTGATGAACGACTAACTGATGAACACTTATGAACAATATATATATTGGTGTTGTCTTGTTCATCAGTTAATGTTGTTCATCAGTTCATCAACAAGACTGATGAACTGATGAACAACATTAATCTACATGTTGTTCATAAGTGTTCATCAGTTAGTCTTGTTCATCAGTTCATCAGTCTTGTTGATGAACTGATAAACAAGACAACACCAATCTATATATTGTTCAGCAGTTCATCAGTCTTGTTGATGAACTGATGAACAAGACACCACCAATCTATATATTGTTCATAACTGTTAATCAGTTAGTCTTTGTTCATCAGTTAATACCGTTCATGAGTTAATATTGTTCATCACCTCATCAGTCTTGAAAAAGATTATTGATGAACAAAGACTGATTGATGAACAATACTAACTGATGAACAAAACATATATTTCTTTATTAAAAAACGATTAAAAACATCGCTTTTTGATTCTTAAATTAATAAAATGATTAATAATGCACTGTGGTATAAAAATTAGAGCATTTGAAGCAATTTAAACGCTAAAAATCTAAGCTAGACATTTCATCAAACACTTTGTGTGCAAAAATATGACTAAAACGTCATCTTTAACGTGCGATATCTCACTCATAGCATATCGGATGTGAGTGATTCAAATTTCTGGGTAAAGAGTGAACCAAAGTCTACAACTTTTATATTTTAAGTTTTTCACGATATGGCATTATGTGGGTAAAAATTAGGGTCGAATATATAAAAAAAATAAGAAAATTAACACCCATTTGATATGTAAAAAAAAAGTTTCGAAATTTTTAACAAAATTCATACCAAATTAAAGAGGATTAAATTTTAGAAATTATAGTGAAATCGGTTTTTTTCTAAAAGTTTGTTGTTCAAATTTTATGTGCGTTTAAATTGTGAGGGTGAAGTTAAAAAATGGATTAATTACCAAATTGCCCCTGGTCAATGTGAAGAAAGAGATTTGCAGGTTTTGTTTAAATCCTAGACGTAGGATTGTATTTAATTAAGATTGGATGGTCACAATTACTTTTTACGCTTTTTATTTTGTTAGTACTTTCAACAGGATCTCAACTCTACTTGTGATACTATTTTACAGATTATTGAGTATTTCACTAACGTAATTTATTTATTTTGACTTAAGTGTTCTCGGTAAGTTTCGGACATTGGGGATTGATAATCGGTATTAGATTATATTAATACTTAATCAGATTGGATAAAACGGATTGTGACATGACATATTGAACTTAAACCGGATTGATAACATTTGTACATATCATACTATTGGACTCGAGACGGATGTAATATATTAGACTCCCGGTGAATTTAATATATTAGACTCGTAACGGACCAAAGATACTAAACTAACACTTAATAAATTAATAACGAATTATAAAATCCGATAATCAATAAAAGAACTAATTACAAAACCCGAAAACTAATAAACATGTTATACAAATCACAACTTAGTTTGGTAATTAATTTATTAACATGATACCTATTTTGATTAATCAATGTAACGTGTTTGGATTAACAAAACACGAACACATGTTGAATTGAAAATTGTCGGGAAGTATTGTTTCGAGGAATTGAGTTTTATTAAGTCACTTTGACTTGGAAATGTTGTATAAATAGGATGTGTCATGCCGAAATTTATAAAACTATCCAAACTTATACTTTTATTTCAACAAACCTTCAATATTTATAAAACCCGACAATAATTGAAACTTATAGTTTTTAGTTACTTGCAAACACTTATTATGTGATATACTAATTTGAGTTTTCTTTTAAAACTTAAATTACTTTTCCAAAACTTAATTGACTTTCCACACCATTTGGGATTATTGGGTGAACAACAAAACTTACCATTGACTTAATCTTTTCTTATTCTTTTTACTTATTCTTCCTTATTCTTTTCTTGTCGTTTAATCTTTACGTCTCCCATATATACAGATCGTATATACGATGTTTTGGCGTAATTTGTAATTTGAGTCTATATTTTCCTTTCCACTACATGAAATGCTAAAACTGAATTTTCATACAATAATACCAAACTTTCTTGCAACATTGATACTAGACTTTTTAAAAACATTGATGCGAGTATTCCACAAAAACTAAAGTATTCCATCTTTTGAAATCTTATATACTATACATCATTTTTATGGGACATATTATGAGATAAGATATTATAATCATTAGGTTGTGCCGAGTTTGTGCCGTCGTGCTTGCATGCTATTCGATATTTGTGATATTGTGATTCTCCACTTGGCTAAGGTGAGTTTATAGCCCCACTTTTACTCTTACTTTTTTAACTAAACTTTGGGGGTGAGAAACATGCAAAATATTTTCTGGACCAAAAATTGTGTTCTGTTTTCTCAAACTGTTATGCAGTTAGCCTAAGCGGTTGTTTATCACCCACTGTATTGCCCACTTCATGAACAGTCAATTCCCAAGTAGGGAAGCACGATTGTTATAAATAGATCTATTGGGGGTGACTCCCTCGTTCGGTTGGCCAGACAGGTCAAGGCGGGCGTATACCATATCGGGATGCTGAGTGTATAGGTTAAACACTCGCTTGGGCCTCTTTATTATAAATTATATGTGCCAAGCCAAGGCGCACTGAACAGTCATAGTATCGGTTACATGAACTTAGTGCCAGCGTAATATGTTTCACAATTGTTATTATGATTTTATGGCCTTTGATGTGCTTATAACTACTTGATTTGGTCCTACTTTACTTGATTATTTAAACCTATGAACTCACCGGCTTTTTGCTGACTTTTAGCATGTTTTTCTCAGGTGTTTGAATTATGTTATCTTATGATTGCATGAAGGAAAATCAAGGCAGGGCATGGTCATAGACTCCCCTATGAGATGTTTCTTTTACACAGTTCCTAGGGCACTTGTATGGGACAACTGTAATTTTTATGGGCCTTATTCCGCAACTTTTAAAACTATGGTATAACTTACAGATTTGGATTAATGAAATTGTTTAAAACGGAGTATGTTCCATTCTTTATCTCTTGTGTTGTGATTACCAAGTTAGTAATGAAGCAGCTTCTGTTTCTCCACCACCTAACGTATCTTTGTGCAGGACAAGTAGTAGATGAAACCATGTTTGCATTTCTCATGGCAGAAAAATATTGTTTGAAAATAAGGCGGACTCTAAATTTTGAAAATCAACCGGACTCCATTTTTTCAAAACATATGTCACTCAATCAACGACTAAGGTCATCGATTGAAGGGGAGAGTGATTTCAAATTAAATATTTTCAAACGATATTTCTTCAAAAGAGTCCATTTTTAACATTATGAAGTGGTGAGATCTAAAGTTTTTGATGTTACGTGTCAGCGTATGATTTTTCATTAAAATCAAAGATCTTTCAAAATGAAAATTTCTCTTTTACTTAAAGATCTCTTAAAATTATTATGCCTGACACTAACAATCTTAATTATCTTGTTCCGTATCAGTTAATTTCATAATCAAGCCACGTCTTTCCCCAAAATTTTCTAAATGATTTAAATCAATTGGGATCACAAATCTCAAAAGGTTTGAAATTTTTGATCGGGGGAGAGATTGTGATTTAAATCTCAATATGATAAAATGGTAATTGTTTAAACTCAAACAAGCACTCCTTTCTCCATGTGCTAAATGATTTCAAATACATGATGCACATGTTGAGGAGGAGCATTTATCCAAAAATCAAAAGAGCATTTAAATTGGGCCACATTTTCTCCCATGTTTTCTAAACCTATTTAAATCACTTGGGATACAAAATCTCAAAGGTTTTGATATTT
This sequence comes from Chrysanthemum makinoi, assembly GCA_910596185.1. Classification (NCBI taxonomy): domain Eukaryota; kingdom Viridiplantae; phylum Streptophyta; class Magnoliopsida; order Asterales; family Asteraceae; genus Chrysanthemum; species Chrysanthemum makinoi. Next base: position 374,033,372 of record OU343224.1, on the reverse strand, counting down.
TTGATCGGGGGAGAGAATGTGATTTAATATGAAATCTGATAAAAGGTGATCTTTTATGACTCAAAAGTACATGCTGCTCTCCCATATGTGTTAAACGTTTTCATAAATTGATGCACATATTGAGGGGAGCATTTCAAAAGATAATAAACTATCGAGGTACAAAGAATTCAATATCTTAAGTACCTTGATTGATTTTGAAATGGTTTCTCTATGGCAAGTGTGATCGTTGAAGTACTTCAAAGACCTCATTCCTCTATGTGCTAAATGATTTCAAATAAACAACGCACATATTGAGAGGGAACATTTACCAAAAATATCAAAAGGCTTTTCTATGGAAATTTTGATCAAGGAAATAATTCAAAGTCCTCTTTCCTCCATGTGCTAAAATAATTTAAAATCACGTCGCACATGTTGAGGGGGAGCATCTATAAATTGATCAAAACAATTAAGGTACAAAATGCTTTGATATTATATCACAAGTACCTTGATTGATTTTCCTAATGATTTTTCAATTGGTTTCAAGGATGAAAGAACTATACCACAAGACCGACCATTTTACTTTATGCATTGGAGTTATAGGGATGGTAACGTTAGGTATTCGTTCCCAAGATCCCGCCAGAGCCGGAGGGATCTACCCAGGGATAATCCACTAGATAGTGTAGAAGTCCTTAGTTATGATGAAAAAAAGGAGAAAAGTGAGAATAAGGGAAGAGTGTCAACTGAGATAGAGCTAGAACTCGAACAAACCCAACAAGGTTCTAGTAATGAAGTCTCAGTAAGCACTAAAGGGGTTGAAGAATGAAAAAGAAATAAAAAGTGAAAAGGGTGAAAAGAAATAGCCCTCCAATAATTCAACCTTAGGGCAGAAACCATGTACAATACATATGCTACTGGTAGTTACTAAGGTAACGCCGGTATTGAAGACAAGACGTAATGGACCCAGTGACGCACTGCACTAAACTTTTCAAGCCACTAAAATTCTTTTAAAAGGACTTATTTCATTCTCACGGGGAACCTACATAATCTATCGACTTTCTCTTAGATATTGTTGATATTGAAAAGGAGACCCTCTCCCTAGTCTCCGAACAGGAAACCAAAGTGCACAATTGAGTCTAGAGCCAAGAGATCATCATAATAAATCTCACTAGGACACATAATTAATGAAGACTTGCTGCTTCACACAATGTGGAAAGTGAGAATATATATTTAGAGTCCCACGCATTATCCTCGTGGTATTGCCAGAACATCCAAGTGATATGTAAAATATTCACGATGAAGATGGAAATCCTTCTAGAGCCAACATCAAACAAGCTCTTGGTGGGTGACATTTGAGATCCAACATGGATCAAGCTTGTGACAACTGGATAGAAACAATGGGACGATTCACTCTTGAATCAACCTTGGTCCAGGAAATGAATTGATGAATAATTTTGAAAAACCTTTCGATGTGCTCTACAATTCTTTTCTCGTGGCACATCGACTGAGCGTTATTTTCTCAAACAAAATTATTAATGATTGAAAATTGATCTTTCTCATAAAACCTTCGTCGTATTGCAAAACTCTTTCTCTTAAGCAATACGCGATTGTTTTTCAAATCAATTTTTCATCAATCAGTAAATCTCAATTATTCGCCTGGTTCACTCACCGTGTTGTCTACTTTGGGGCGCTCGGTTTGAGAACGGCTAGATCAAGCTGCGAAACCCTCAAGGAGATTCTTAGGAATTCTACCGATCACAGTATTTATACTGATCAATGGGGAACCGTCGTTCTTGCAACCGTATTCAACGAAAGTGAACAAAGACACTTTCGTGTGTTTTATTACTAACTGTTGTTTGCAAGAACATTTGACTGTTGCAGCTGATCAATATTGAGAATTCAATTCATACCGCGTGCTCACATCACACACTCCTAATTGAAGAAAATCATGATAATACCGTGGAGGACGGACGGGTCTTTACCCACTGTATACCTGATCCATAGCCTGTAGGTGGTGTTTAGTATTTTGTATAAATACCCCTTCCCACTAAGGGAAGGGTTGGTGGTTTTCATTTTAATAAACACATACAGTGTTTTCTCTCTTAAGAAACTACCCTCTGTACTCTTTCTCTCTCTAAAATGGCTAACTTGTTCTTCCACAATCCTAGACCTCCCGAATCATATGAACAACATAAATAATGATCCTACACTACATCAAACCCATTTGATGCTCTTGATATGGATGATACTGATGAGAATGTTATTCCTTGTCCTACTCCTATTGTTGAGAAAATTGGGAAGCTTGAAAAGCTAAGTATTGATGGAAAAGCTACTCTTGTGGATGATAATGGTCATCCTCTAAAAATATTGATTATCCGGGTAATACAAAGGAATCTAAGGTGGATTGGTCTCAAAATACTGGTAAAGATTCACAAGAGCAGCTTGTGAGTAGAAAGAGAAGGAGCAGGTTGCGGCTTCTAAGCCTAGTTTCTCTTCTTCTCCATATGCTAAGTTAGGTAACCCATTTTCTAAGGTAGGGTAAGTGGTTATTTCGGATATTGATGATGAGGAGGTGCTTCCACCGGATAATCCTATGGCTAATTTTCTTGCTTCGACAGGTGGTGGACACGAGCTTGAAGATTACTATGATGACTATGCGGATCAGGTCTACGATTTTCCAGGGCAATTGGATGCTTTTCATGACATGTATGATATCAAGTGGTTCGCTCCCAAACGGTCAAGTTTAATCACACAAGCTGACCACTTGTGAATGGTCAACCTTAATAAACTTAAAACAAATGAAACAAATGCAATTAAGATCCGAGGAATATAGTGGATTCCTGGGTCGTTAAGTCCCACGGAGGATGAATGGTGTTTAACACAGACAGATGTCGAATAATCAATAAGGATAGTGATCAAGTAGGATTTTGAGTTAATTATACCTAAAGAGAAAGTTTATAAATTACAGGGGCTTAAATGCAAATTAAAGAAAATTAAAAAGCTAAAATATATTAAATAAACGCTATCACTATTTTTACAATGATGTTTTTCTTGATTTATAAAACAAAATAACTTAAATAAACTATTTTAACTCAAACGTAAACCTAAATTATCTAAAAACGTGACCTAAAATGAAACGTCGTTGTATGTAAAAATTACAGCTGAAATGCAAGTAAAACGTAAAATTTTTGAAATAAAAGTGCTACAAGTGTAAAAACAATTTTCTTACGTACTATATGACAAAAGAAAATTTTAGAAAAAAGAATTATATTTTTTTGACTTTTATATTTTTTATTATGAATTAAATACTAATTTAGACTAAATAAATCATTAAAAATACTAAAACTATTTAGAAAAATCTGAAACTTTTTTGTAAAATACTTTATATCAATACAAGGCTAGGAAAAATACAAAACATGTAAAAGCTTCTACAAATAAGCTGCTAAAAGTCGAATAAGCTAATAAGCTATAACCTAGCAAACTACCTTATATATTTAATCATGCAAACTAAAACCAAGAAAGACCCAAGGGCTTAATGGCATACAGTACACCAATATCACTCTCAAAGGCTGGGAGGTCTCAGGTTCGAGCCTGCCTCCCACCCTTTTTGCTTTTTTATTTTATTTTTGGATTTTTCTTTTACAAACTTATTAAGCTAATGATAATAAGCACTTTTCAAAACTATAACTTTTTATGAAAATCACAAATAAGCTCAGTTTGAGCTTATTTATCTCAACAGTGGACAAAAAATGAAATAAGCACAAGGATTTAGCCAATTGGCTAATTAAGCTAATAAATAAGCAAAAGGAAACTGAAATAAGCTAAATAACTGACGATAAGCTAATTTTAACAAATGAATAAGCACAATTATTAAGAAATAAGCACTAAACACTTACAAATAAGCACTAAGCTAACTGTTTGCACAGGGTACTATATGGTTTCTAAGTACTTTCTAGCTACTATTTAAGCAACGTAATAAGCTAGAAAATGAAAAAAGAACTTTGGAACTAACAAGTTTACCATTTAAGCTTTCCAAAAAGCTAATTTTCAAGGTTTGGCTTCCATTAATAAGCTTATGACAAGCTTTTGGAAAACCGTGACCACCGATTTATTAATGAACTAAATGAAATAGACAAAACTAGAACCCACTAGCAGGCTTATCAAATAAGCTGGGAATTTGAAAATTAAGCTTGGAGCCTTGAGATAGCTAGGTGAGCTTCTCAAAAAGCTAAGGTACACAAGCTAATACTCACTAATGAGCTCTGTGAGAGCTTGTGAAATGGGCTAACAAATCGCAGGCACTTTTCAGAAAAGGTGTTCAAAACAAGCTGAAAATTAAGCACTTAATAAGCTAGTTAGAAGTAAACTTATATTTTTCTAATTTAGTTAAGCATCTAAACTTTAATATCCCAAAAGCATATAGACTAAATATTAATATTAAGCACTCACTAAAATTATGAAGTTTATTCAAAAACTGTAATTAGAAAATTTTGACTTTTTAATTTACACTAAGAGTTTGACTTTTATGAACTTCTAATTGATTCTAATGATTGAATATGTTATAATAAGCTAAAATAAGATTAAATTAAGTTATATTAACAAAGTTTAAGCTAATTTGATGTGATTTGTACTTAAAATTTCCTAACAGTTGACACTTAAGAGATTTTAAAGATGATTTTGACTTATTATTGAACAAGGGCTGAATTTTATGTTATGACTGAGCTATTAGATGCTATTGTGATACATACCAAACAAGCACAATACCATAGTTAACCTCTAATACAGTTTAACAAGCAGATCCAAACACCTCTTTATACAACTGTTGTGAAGCATTAATCACTAAAACAAGTATTTAACTTAAGTAATCTATTTATTAACTGATATTGATTATATTTAGACAGTTTTAAAATAGAATTAACAATACTTAAACACTTTTACTAAGAAATACAAATTTCAAAGAAATGGCTTACAATTTGGAATTCAAGCATAAACAGAGAACTGATAACTGATAACACACCCTATGAGCTTACCACTAAGCTTCTAAACCCAAGCAATCCATAATCAACCTTGCTTCAGTCTTTAATCTTCATTTTCATTGCTTTTTGAATTTATAACTATTTTTTAGTATTTTTCTTAATTTTTCTTTTTGAAACTTAAACTGAGTTTAAAATGTTTCTAATAGCTTAAACAAGCTATTAGGAGCTTATGTGATCTTCTTGAGCCCGAACAACAACTACAAACAACATAAGCTAAATTTGAGTTTTTGGCTCAAAAACTGCATAAACTGGATACGTACATAAAACTTGAAATTGAAACTCGAAATATGTTTTTATTACACTGAAATCACTTAACAAGATGCTTAAAAGCTTTGAAATACACTGGAAGACTTAAAATATTAAAAACGACATTACCTAAACTAAAATTACACTACTCTCCTTCATCTACCTTCTCTCTTGATATTTATTGACCTCCTAGAATCCTTGTCGACCTCTGAAACTATCCCACTTCAATCCAACCATTGGATCTTCACAATTCATCATAATCGTACACATGTCATTTTTGGCAGGAAAAGTCTTTGATAGCGTGTTTTGCATTTAATGCAGTTTGGTGGGATGTGGAGGTGTTAGGGGGTTGGTATACAGTTGGGGGGATAAGGTGAGGTGGAAAGTGGTGGTGATACCACTGGTATTGGGTTGCAGGGGAGGGTGAGAAGGAGAAGCAGTACTGGCGGTTTTATTTCTTTTTAAAATATGGGCCGGGTTTTGGACTTGGGGTATTGGGCTTGGGTTGTGTTTTGTTTTTGGATTTGGGTTTGTTAATAATAGGGTCCGGTTGGTTTATTAAACATAAGGACCATTTATGTAATTTGGCAAACTTTGAGGGAATGAAATTGTCAACTTTCCAAAGTTATTCCAAGGGTTTTTCTTGCCAAGTTCGAATAGTACAAGGGTAATTTTTGATAATTTTCCACTTTTTAATACCCAGGGACTAGCTTTGCCATTTGTCAAACTTGAAGGACTAATATTGTAATTTCTTCAATCTTTACTCCCAAGAACCAATTGTGACAACTTGTGAATCCCAAGGACCATTGTTGACTTTTTCTTCCAAAATAAACCTTCAGGACTAATTCGCCAAAGTTCAAAGTAGAGGGACCATTTTTGACATTTTACAAAAGTTTAAGGACCATTTCTGCCATTTACCCAAAGATTCATTCAAGGACCATTGTTGACAACTTAGAATATTTCAGGGACCTTGAATGATAAAACTCCATATTTTTGGATTCCAGGGACTAGTTTTGACAACTTTTGAAACTTGGGGACTAAACGCCAATTTTGCAAACTTGATCGTTTTCATCCGATTTTGGTATTTTTGCATTTAAAACACATAAAATACTTGTTTGTGATATTTTTATCATTTTGATGCATTTCTGAGTGTTTTCAGATGTTTTTGCAGTCTAGATGGTACAAAAATGATGAGTATTTAGACACTCATCATCAAGCTTCAAGGTCGTGGTAGGTAGTGATTTTGTTTTGGTAGGTGTCATACGTAACCTAATGAGGAGTGGTTTGTTTTCTTGTTTAAATGATAGGAAGTGTCTTTTTATTCAAGCTTTTCTGCCTATGTAACGGGCTGAGATATGGGACTTCACCCATATCCTTTGTACTTAAACATTTTTTGGAGTAATACGTTTCGGGAAACCCTTTACCCAAAAAAAATTGACTAGGGGTACTGGTTTGGTATCGGCTAGTAGTCTCATGTAAATCTGTGTGTAATTAGTATTTGGAATTGTAAGACAGTTTTACTTCCTGATAAATAAAGATACGATGTATTTGTTATTTTATTCATATAATCTGTTATTCCATATTTGCATGTTTATTCCATGAAATGATTTTATCATTCTAAATATGCCCATTGTTAATTAACAATATGCGAATATTGTTATGCAAGGCAAATGTGAGTGTTGGTTATATTCTATGAGAATGTAGATTGTTCCCGCCAAACTCATGTGTATTCATAAGGGATGCATATTGGATACCCCAACTTTCAAATATTTACTTTTGGATCATTGTCATGAGTAAAATGTTGAAATGGTTTGTTAAGTCATCCTTAGACTTGAGATGCAAGCAAGTTCTGTTATGTGTGGATATCACTTTTGTAATTATATACCAAACGTTGTCCTGAATAATGTAGTTATAAAAGCAACTTTTTTGGAGTGACGTGAAGCAGCATCCACAACACTTGTAATCAACAAAGGATTTGTTACTCCACTTGATATGTGCAGAAAGATACTATAGGCCCTGTCCAGAATTAATCAGATAACTGTTTGGCCAAACCCAAAGGGTAATGCAAGATGATTCTTGATTACATTTGGTATATCTGAATTAAATTCTATAACGAGAATCTAAATGGTTAAACTCTATGGAATGAGTTAGGATCCATATCCATGGGTTAACGGTATCTATAATAAAGGATTATAAAAGCAAGACATAAATGACCATGTTACTGAGAATGATTTATGAAACTATATCTCAGACACCTTTAGCTAAATAGCGAGTGAGAGCATTGCTATACGTTTTCGTCGTTGGTATTTGTGCTATCTACAACTCCAACTCCCAAGTGGGAGCTGTTGGAATATGGAAGTTGGATTAGCATAAAACGGATAGAGGTGTGTAAGCCTATTGGGGGCACATACGCTAAAACATTAGAATACTTTTATTACTATTCATGTTAAGCTCAAAATTGACCCGGTTTGGACACGAGATAAAATAGACATGAAATCCACTTATCCTAAGTCTATATGGTTGGTCCATAGAGGGGTTTTAGGAGGGTATATTATGTCTAGGTTCTTTGGGAAGAGATAAGGAATGTTTGGAGAGTTGTAATTATGATACGAGTGTTTGTGATAAGGCTTAAAGATTAAGTCTTGAAGCCCATCATTAGCTAGGGTTTGGAGGGTATATAAACACCCTCATACCCAAGCTCATTCACACGACACATAGCATAAAACACAGAAGAAACACACATCAATTTCTCCATCACTTCAAACCTATACTTGCATCGTTTGATCCAATAAGTTGTTCATAGGTTTTCTAGTTCGTGTTCTTGGAGTTTCTGGTCAAAGAAGAAGCCAAGAGGGTTTGTTTGTTTTGCTGCATTCTCGGGCAGAATGTGGCAGAATCACATCGGGTCCTTATACCCGATATCAGACAGAACCAACTCGTGGTTCTTGGGCAGTTCTGGATCTCGGACAAGCTACTGGTTTGGGCTGTTTGTTTTGATCTAGGTTTTGAGCTATAACACTTGTTTTTTGGTATACGTGATATGGCTAGCAATCCAGACGCGTTCGTTTGACGTGTTTATGTGAGCACTCGTAGAGGTTATTGTTTTAATCACTCGTTTCTTGTTTTATTTGCAGGTGACTACGAGTGTTAGTTTTCTTGTTCCTTTTTACCTTAGTTTGTTTATTAAACGTTTTAATTGTAATTACTTAAACTATATCCATTATCCGCTGCGTACTCGTAGAGTTAATGGTTAACATGATCATAAAATCCCAATAATGGTGGTCGTGGGTGGCGATGGTGAGTGGTAGTGGTGGTGGCAGTGGGTGGTGGATGGCAGTGGCAGTGGGTGGTGGTGGTGCGTAGTTGTGGTGATTGTTGATGGTGGTGGTAAGTGGTCGTAGTGGGTGGTGGTAATGTAATGAGGACCAATGGTGCAATTGTTTATGTATTGGGGACTAATGGTGTAATTATCATAACGGTCCATAAGAGTGTAATTAGTCATATTGGTTAAAATTTGAAGTATAATAATCATAGTTGACGTTTTGAAAGTATGTTAGTCATATTAGGATAAATTTAAAAGTACATTAGTCATTTGTGGCTTTTATCCTTTCTTATGGTTTTGGTTTAAAATAAAACAAAATGTCTTTTATAAAAGGGTAAATTGCACCTTTGGGCCCCATGATTAAGGCAGTTGCGAATACGGTCCTCAGATCTAGGTTACGCGTGTGTAGTCTCCAACATCATGTTTTTCACTCCCTCACGATCCAAAACCCTAACACTCATTAAAAATCTCATTAGCTACAGGAGTATTCCTTTCAATAGTTTTTTTTTTGTCCAAACACCTTTTTTACATATTTTTATCCACATCCAAATAACCCCTTTTTTATGAACCTCCAAACTCCCACCACTTCCATTACCACCACCGGCACCATCACCACCACCATTATCTACCATCATCGCCTAATTTGATACTAAATAAGCTCAACCCATTTACAATATTTAAAAACACACGTTTTAACGAGTTGGAATATTATTATTTTTTTGTAACTATTTTAGTACATTTTCTTTAAAACAAGATACATAATTTGAATCTATACATAGATCTGATTTATTAGACAAACAGTTACAACACATGCTAAAGATGGAATTCGTGTTTTTGAGTTTCACCGAGTATTTGTCAAGATGGAACAAAAAACAATGAGCATTTAAGCAACTTCAATAAGTTTCCAGTATATACGGCGTATGTATATAAACTCCCATACATCGTACGGGTCTGCAAACACTTAGTCGCGTTGTCTTCAGGTATTTCTCATACGACGTATGGTTATCACAATGTATCCGATGTATGGTCTTGTGTCTATGTCTTAGAATTTCCAGGTATTGAATGTATACGCCGTATAGCTTTTAGGGTCTATACGGCGTATTGAATATCCGAATGCAATATTCTACTTCTTTTTGCTTCCTTTCCGTTCTTTACCTTATCTTTCGTTTATTGCTCCATTTATGTATTGAAATGTGAAAACATAGCAAATCAGTACCAAAATCTATTAAATCCATATAAAATAGAGCAATAAATATGAGATATTGATACTAAAAATATGTTCTTATTTTATGATATCAATACAAACAAATCCGGAGTTTGAGATATGATATAAAAAGAAGTGTCTTCATCCTAAAAATGCTATTGGCAAAAGGAATTAGAAGTAAGTATGACTAAGATATATTTTCATCATTTAAATGCATTTAACCTTATAACATAATAACGCATTTGACCCAATTTATTTTTTTTGTGCTTACCATTTGTATAAATTGTGACAATTAAACGGGTTTGACCCGTTATAATGTTTTATTAAAAAACGTATATGAATACTTTGAACTAAATCATGTTTGTTAGTTTGATATGTTTACATATGTGTCTAAGTTGGATTACGAAACTTCATAAAATTGGTTTTCATACAACTCGATCAAGGCTACTACTCAATGTAGATATCTAACTTGAAAAAGTCAAGCTAAATTATTTAATAAATATTGCATTAAATTCACTTGTTTACAAATCTTTTTGGTCAAAACCATTAAATAGCAAACCTTTACTTTTCCATATTAGTTAAATCATTCTTTTAAACTTTCATCACAACATGAGATTTACGAATATAGCAGCTCAAGCCTTCGATTCAAAGAGGAGGTTACAATGGTATTAAATGGGCTACAATGAAAGTTGTTACCGGCCCACTATGTCAAATAAACAAATACACAACTAAGTTTCTTTAAACAACACAATCCCAAACCAAACTATATGTCTTTCTTTAACCCTAACCTATCACAACCACAAGTTGTCTTGCCGCCAGCCACCTTTACTACACACGTAACCCTGGCACTTACCACACTTAAACTTATACCAACTACTTATGATTATGTTAGGTCTAAAGAATTTAGCCATATAGTTTTAAGATCTTTCATTTATGCCTTTTTTTGTTCAAGACAAATATTAAATTAGTCTACTACGCTTCTTTAACATTATTTAGGTCACTGATGTTACATAAGGGTCGTCTATGTTAGATCCAAGGTTGCAAAAATCGTTAGGCGGTAGCTGGGCGGCCGGGTACCGCCTAGCCATTAATCAGTTAGACGGGGATTAATCGGGGATTAATCGGATCGGATTCTTTATATATAAAATTATAAAATTTTGAATCTATACGCCCGATCTGGCTGATCTAGGCCGATTGTTTTTTGATTTGGCTGATTTATGCCTGATTTGGCCGATTTTTTTTTGATTTGGTTGATTTATGCCTGATTTGGCCGATTTATGCCTAATTTGGCCCATTTCTATCCGTAACCGAGTTAGCTGATTTATCCGATGTTTGTCCAATTTGGTTGATTTATGACCAATTTGACCGATTTTTACCCGATTAATCGGTATGTTGATCGATTTTTTGCCAAACCGATTAATAAGGCCGATTAGTGAAAATCAGGGTGGTTAATCCCCGCCTAGCGATTAATCGGCCTCCTAGGCCGATTTTTGCAACACTCGTTAGATCTACGATTTTTTAGTCTTAGTTTTTGTAAGATTTAAAGAGTTTTAGATATATCTTCAAATACATGTTCATGATTCATATTTTGAAGTTAATATGCAAATCTAACGATGGTAGTGGTGGTGGTGGTGGTTAGCGGATTCTGAAAAATGCTTCTCTTATTTGTCAACTTTTCGGCCTTTAATCAGATCTTTGGAAAAGGTACGTTAAGATCTTTTTGAGATGTGTTTGGATCTATTTGTGATTTAATGTTTGGATTTGTTTAACCTTATTTATGGATTTGTTGTTTGTCACATTGTTATCTTGTTTGATTTGGGTGGTCAAATATTTATTTTCATGGAATATGTTGAAAAGTGTAGTGGCTGATTTATATTATTTTAGTCCATGAGTCAAAAGTGTGTTTGCATGTTTGTTTTTCGTATTATTATGTTTACGTGGTTTTTAGATGAATTGGCTTGTACAATAGGTTTAGTTAATTTTATTCCTTACTGGGGGGTATTTTAAGAAAGACATTAATTAAAGGAGTTGACCATATGTGTTGTGCATAAACTAACTATACTCATAGTTTAGATAGTTGTAATTGCTGTAAATTTATATTTGAAATTTTAAAAATAGTTAGATAGATTCTTGGGTGTTGTGTTTGATTGATCTGTACAACATGCATGTATATCAAGATTTTGCAATATTTTAGTCATTTGATGGAGGATGTAGCCTTCATCCATTATACGTAGTTTAAATGGATTTGCAATCTGTCTAATTTTATCTGATGATAATTAATTTGGGACGTACAATATATATTATGGGAGGTGATTTGAACACTTTCACTTTTGATTTGCACACATCAGTCTATGTTATAAACAATTGTACATTTATTATATGTTGCTTCTACAGATTGTACATTGGAGTGTGCAAAAAAATGGAAGTGTGCTAATCAATTCCTAAACTTTTTTATCTAATTATATATGATGGATAATTAGTTTGGGACGTACGATATAAAATAAAAATTGAAATAGATTTCCAAATGGACCTTTTTAATGGGTCTCCAGTGCAACATCTCATCCTTGGTTCCAACTAGGTAGGTTGTAATTGAGTTCAATGATAAAAAAAAAAAAGAGAGTTAATTACATAAATCGTCCTTGTGGTTTACATACTTTTTCAACTTTTAAAATTACGCCACTAGTCTATGTACTTGTCGTTTAGTAACACACTGGTCCTTTGACCAAACGGCCATTAGTGTTTCTCTGTTAAGTCCTACATGTGCAGGTCACATGGCAATATTTTGTTCATTTCACACGCATTCATCTTCAACCTTCATTAAATAAAGGATATATTACACTGTTGGTCTCCATGGTTATGGCGGGTTGCGGATACAGTCCTCAGATCTAGAGTTACACATAGGTAGTCCTTAACGTCAAGTTTTCACTCCCTCATGGTCCAAAACCCTAACAATCATTAAAAATCTCGTTAGCCGCAAGGGTATTTTAGTCTTTTCAATAGTTGTTTTGTCCAAACACCCGTTTTACATTTTTTTTATCAACATCCAAACAACCCCCTCTTTAACCTCTCCCCTTTTCTTCAACCTCCAAACTCCTGCCTCTTCATTACCACCGCCGCCGCCATCACCACCACCATTATATACCACCTTACCCACCATCATCTAATATGATACTAAATAAGCTCAACCCGTCTAAAATATTTAAAAACACTTGTTTTAAAGAGTTGGAATAATTTTTTGTAACTATTATAGTAGTGCGTCTTTAAAACAAGATATATAATTTGAATTTGAGTTCCCTATTCTGATACTACATAAATCTTATTTAATTAGGCAAACAATTGCAACCCCGGCAAATGATGGAACACTTGTTTTGAGTTTCACCAAGTATTTGTCAAGATGGAACAAAAAACAAATAATATTCATGCTCAGGAAGTACCCAAAAGTTTGAACCCTAAGCAACATAAGTATAAAAAACCACAAGAACCAAAATGCAATATGTCATCTACTTCTACAAGTGGCCCTAAAGCACCAAAATAGAGATGTATAAGGAGACAAGCACCATATGAAGACCTAGAGAAGCTCTTGGAGAATCATCAAAGCTTCCCTTACTCAAAAGGAGATCCAATATGACATGAAGTTTCTTTCCCAAATATCGAAGAGTACGAATAGCGATATCCATCAAAAGAAGGTTGAAATAAACATAATTTAGTTCATTTTTAACCACTACATAGAGAATTTTAAGTTAAATGTTTTCATATGGTATTATGATAGTATATATTAATGTTAGCTTTCATATTCGTGTAGGTGTTGTATGTTTCAGAAGCAGCGTTTAAAACTGTACTAAATGAAGTTCCAATGGTTTTAGCTAAGGCGCCAAAGGTTATTTACTTAGTCATTTTTTAACCATATTGTTAGTTTATTTTAGCAAAGTGACTAAGTAATTAACCTTTGGAGGCTTAGCTGAAACCCCTGGAACTTCATTTAGTTCATATTTAAATGCTGCTTTTGAAATAACTTTTGAAACATACGACACATGAATGAATATGAACATTAACATCTATATATACTACCATTATTCCATATGAAAACATTTAACATAAAATTTTCCATGTTGTGGTTAAAAAAGAACTTCTAAATCTATTTATTTTAACCTTCTTTTGACGGGTATCGCTCCTCGTATTCGTACTCTTCATTATCTGGGCAATAAACTTCATGCAACCTAAATCTCCTCTGGTGTAAGGGAAACTATGGGTCGAGTCTCCAAGAGTTACCCATAGTTTCCTTACACGAGGAGATTTAGGTTGCATGAAGTTTTTTGCCACATAATGAAGAGTACGAATACGAGGAGCGATACCCGTCAAAAGAAGGTTAAAATAAATAGATTTAGAAGTTCTTTTTTAACCACAACATGGAGAATTTTAAGTTAAATGTTTTCATATGGAATATTGGTAGTATATATAGATGTTAATGTTCATATTCATTCAGGTGTCGTATGTTTCAAAAGTTGTTTCAAAAGCATCATTTAAATATGAACTAAATGAAGTTCGGGGTTTAGCTAAGCCACCAAAGGTTAATTACTTAGTCACTTTGCTAAAATAAACTAACAATTTGGTTAAAAATGACTAAGTAAATAACCTTTGGCTTTAGCTAAAACACTTGGAACTTCATTTAGTACGCTTTTAAATCTTTTTAAACATACAACACCTACACGAATAAGAACGCTAACATTATATATACTATCATAATACCATATGAAAACATTTAACTTACACTTCTCTATGTAGTGGTTAAAAAAGAACTAAATTCTGTTTATTTCAACCTTCTTTTGACGGATATTGCTATTCGTACTCTTCAATATCCGGCAAAAACTTCATGTCCTCTTGGATCTCCTATTGAGTAAGGGAAACTTTGATGATTCTCCAAGAGCTTCTCTAGGTCTTCATATGGTGCTTGTCTCCTTATACATCTCTATTTTGGTGCTTTAGGGCCACTTGTAGAAGTAGATGACATATTGCATTTTGGTTCTTATGGTTTTTTATACTTATGTTGCTTAGGTTCAACTTTTGGTACTTCTGAGCATGAATATTCTTTGTTTTTGTTCCATCTTGATAAATACTGGTGAAACTCAAAACAAGTATTCCATCGTTGTGCTGTAATTTTTGTATAATTAAATCATGATTATTGTATTATCGAATAGGAAATCTATTCAAATTATATATCTTGCTTTTAAGACATTGTACTACAATAGCTACAAAAAAAGTATTCCAACTCTTTAAAACAAGTGTTTTTAAATATTGTAAATGGGTTGAGCTTATTTGGTATCACATTAGATGATGATGGGTATGGTGGTAGATAATGGTGGTGGTGATGGCCATGGTGGTGGTAATTGAGGTGGTGGGAGTTTCGAGGTTGAAGAAGGGAAAAGAGGTGAAAGAGGGGGTTGTTTGGATGTCGATAAAAATATGTAAAAAGGGTGTTTGGATTAAAAAACTATTGAAAAGACTAATATACCCTAGAAGCTAACGAGATTTTTAATGAACGTTATGGTTTTGGGAGTGAAAAACGTGACGTTAAGGACTACCCAAGTAACCCTAGATCTGAGGACTGTATCTGCAACCCACCCTAACCCTGGGTACCAACGGTGTAATATACCCTTTTTAAAATGAAGGTTGAAGATGAATGTCGGTGAAATGAACCAAATGTCATCATGTGACTTGCACATGGGGGAATTAACAGAGAAACACTAATGGCCGTTTGGTCAAAGGACCCTTATGTTACAAAACGACAAGTACAGAGACTAATGGTGTAATTTATAAAGTTTTAGGACGAAAGGTGAAAACGTATGTAAGCCAAAGGGATGATTTATGTAATTAACTCTCTTTTTTATCGTGGAACTCAATTATAACACACCTAGTTAGAACCTAAGACGAGTTAGTGTGCTGAAGACCCGTTCAACAAGGTCCATTTAGAAATCTATTTCTATTTTTAATTTATATTGTGCTTCACAAGCTGATTATCCATCATATACAATTAGACAAAAATATATGGGAGTTGATGAGCACACTTCCATTTTTTATTTGCACACTCTAATGTATAAATAGTGGAATGAGCATATAATAAATGTACAACTGTTTATAGCATAGACTGATCTGTGCAAAACAAAAGTGAAAAGTGTGAAATCACCTCCCAGAATATATAATGTACGTCCCAAATTTATTATTATCAGATAAAATTAGACAGATTACAAATCCATCTAAATTACATATAATGGAGGAAGGTCATTTCCTCCATTAAATGACTAAAACATTCCAAAATTAAAAATTAAACAATACAACTATACATGCATATTGTACATACCAATCAAACACAACACCCAACAATCTATACTAATTGTTTTTAAGATTTTAAAATAATTTTTTTTAGCAACTACAACTATCTAAACCATGAGTACAATTAGTTTATGCACAACACATATGGTCAACTTCTTCAATTAATGTCTTTCTTACAATACCTCCTCAGTAAGAAACTGAATTTACTAAACAGATTTTACAAACCAATCCATCTAAAACCCACATAAACAAAATAATACAAAAAACAAACATGCAAACACACTTTTGATGCCTGGACTAAAACAATACAAATCAGCCAAAGCTGCTACACGCTTCAACATATTCCATGGAAATAAATATTTAACCACCAAAAAAAATTGTCAAAAACAGCACATCCATAACTATGGTTAAACAAATCCAAACATCTACTCACAAAGAGATCCAAACACATCTCAAAAAGATCTTAACGCATCTGCTTCCAAAGATCTAACAAAAGGCTGAAAAATTGAAAAATAAGAGAAGCATTTGTCGGAATCTGCTAACCATCACCACCATCGTTAGATTTTCATTTTAACTTCAAATATGTATTATGAACATGTACTTGAAGTTGTATCTAAAACTCTTTAAATCTTACAAAAATTAACACTAAAACTTCGTACATTTGGATCTTCATATGTAAGTTTGCATGTGGTGGATGTGGATGCGAAGAGCTAGGCTTGTCCTTGGTGGATCATGACATAATAATTTGCTCTCAACAAATGAGAGTTAGAAGCATTATGATCAAAGGCTAGAGGGTGTTTTATATACTTGAGAATGTGTCAAGTTAAGTATAAGAGCTTGGAAAAATGTTTGCAAGAGATGGGTGAAATGGTTTGCAAAATACTAGCTTAAATAAATAAGAAAAAGAGTCACTCACCCAAACGGACCCTAGGACCCTTTCTAAGGGATATGTGGATCTGTACCCATTATTAAGGGATCCGTGAATCCGTCCCTTTAATAGTCTGTTTTATAGTGGTCAATCCGAGTTTGCTTGGAATTTTGCCATTTCTATTATGCTTAAAAAGTGCTTAAGCAAAGTAGGTTGGATACTTTCCATTTGTGGAGATCCCTTAATATAAAAATAGGATGTTTATGTCTTCCAAACAAGATTACATTTTATTCTTTCCATAGATGTTTTGGATAATTTTTTAGAATCACTTCGATGAAATCCAAAGCACTGACTACCCCTGCGAGGCTCCTAGATCCAACGCAAGAGAAACCCATGGTTCCATTTTACCATTAGGTGAGGCTCGAACCCAGGAAAACCCTCCCAAGCCTGGAAGGAGGTTGGCCAAGGCTAGCTGGTTGATGGATAATTACATAATATCGATTATCCTCTTATCAATGAAAGATTTGGTTTGAATCATTTTCCAAAATGGAAGATTCAGGCTAGTTAATAATAAAACATTTTCTAATAAATAAAAGTAATGTTGTAATGATAAAATGGAAGTACACTTTTAAATTTAAGTTCACAAAATGTGTGAAGTTATGCAAGTGATTAATGAATGATAAAAGCTTCTTTGATCATTATGCTAGTTTGAAAAATCATGTTCATACCTTGTAATATATTACATAGACGACCCCTAACTAACATCATTGACCAAAATAATATAACATCGTGTGCGTTTCATACATTGTAAGTATATTTTGAAAAATCATATTGAGATGATATATGGTTAACGATAACTTGCACAATTTACGTTATATATTACAAGTTACATATTTGTTATTATTAAAACATAAAAGACCGTTTAATTTAAATATCTTCATATTTGCACGGCTTTTTCTAATAAAAAAATGGAACTGTAAAATCCTCAGTTTTTAGCTTAGAGCGAATGGTGCAGGGGAGTTTAAAAGGTCATTGGGTTTATTTTTGCCCAATGGTGCCACCAACACCATCACTTGTGCCATTCGTTAGCCATTCGTCCCTTTGTTGCTCCATCGACGGATGCCGTTGGTATTTTCTATTTTTATTTCTCGTTTTGTGAGAGAGTGGGGTATTTTTGTGATGTGTTATGGGACTCACATACACTGTTAATACAAATAAGCAGTAAAAACGTTTATTTATATTTTACGATCTTCTAATATTTTGTCGATAACAAACGTAAAATCATTTTAACGAAACAAATAGAATACGTAAATGGTTTGAGTCAATAGTTTACTAACACACTTACATTTTCACATAAAACACTAAACAAGTAATATTGTTTACATCTTATAGAAATACATATGTATAACAACTAGTGTTTACATAATATGGAAATGTACATGTATATATATACACTTGGTATATTTATTGTAATTGGTAATGAAATGGGTAAAAATCTAAGTACTTAACACATTGACTAGATACATTGAATATTGTTGGGTAAAACCCAAAGTCCATGACCCATACCCATGGAGCTTAATCCATAACCCATGACTCATTGCATGACATCATG
Source organism: Chrysanthemum makinoi (assembly GCA_910596185.1). NCBI lineage: Eukaryota > Viridiplantae > Streptophyta > Magnoliopsida > Asterales > Asteraceae > Chrysanthemum > Chrysanthemum makinoi. Next base: position 374,014,781 of record OU343224.1, on the reverse strand, counting down.
CATGAATTCATGTTGGGTATTATCCATGATCCATGAACCAAGACCCATGACCCAATCTCTATATACATTGCATCTTGTATAACCCATGGTTCATAACCCATAACCCATAACCCGGTTTGCAACCCAAAATCCGGACTTAAGCTGACCCAGCTGTCGGATCCCTTGGATTGCACTAGCCGGATCCCTCTGGGGAGGGATCCGTGGGAACCGGGGAACATTAGAGAAATTTGCCTATAAATAGTGAGCCATTTCTGTCTTACAACTCATCCCTTTTACACATACTCTCTCTTATCTCTCTTAGTATTGTAAACTCTCTAAAGGATCTTTCTATGCAGTTTTGTGTTTGTGTGATTCTATAGGTTCCTCTTAAAGGCGAGATCACCACCTCTTGAAGTCGAGCAAGCTCAAGTCCATGAGTTGCCAAGCTTCATCGTCATCAAGACTACTGAAGTTATCTTGTTGATAGTTCTTTCCTCCCTCCTTATAAGTGTTGTGTTGAAGGCATTAGTGAAGGGTGCCAAAGGGTCGTGTTGAAGGCATTAGTGAAAGGTGCCTAATGGTCGTGTCAAAGGCATTAGTGAAAGGTGCCGAAGAGTCAAGTCGAAGGCATTAGTGAAAGGTGCCAAAGGTTCATATCGAAGGCATTAGTGAAAGGTGCTAAGGGTGTACAATCGACATTGTGCATCGATGTACAAGATAGTTAGTTTGGGTTAAAGGATAGTGATATCCTTATTATTTTGTAATAAGGAGTGTGTCTCCTTTGGGTTAGTTGTGTTTTGTTGGGTAGTAGTTCCTCCTTTGTAATGGAACTCGGTATCTAGCCTTGTACCGGATAAAGTGTAGGCGACGTTGTGATAGGTTTGGTTCTACCTCGTGGAAGAACACGGTGTCTAGCCTTGTACCGGATAAAGAGTAGGCGACGTTGTGAAGGCTTCTCCGCCACATTAAGGAGCTTGTGTTGTGTAGTGCTTACGAACTCTCGAGTGGGGAACTCGGGGAGTGGAGTAGGGCAAGGAAGGTGTCCTTGTAGCCGAACTACTATAAACACTCGTGTCGTGGTTTTGTGTTTCTTACTATTTATCTTTGCATTACTTATTTTTTATGCTTTATCTATCATCATCCAACACACACGTTAAATAGATTTACATAAGTTGATCTAAATATTTTAAAACGAAGTTTTAATCGGTAAAACTATTCAACCCCTTTCTAATTTTCCACATACATCAATAACAGTTATTGAGTGTTATTGCTAGAGAGGGTGTTATAGTTATTGGGGTGTTATTGATAGGATAATGAGGTGGTTGAGGTGACACACTAATATTTTTATTTATTGGGTGTTTCCTAGCACTCTTATGTATGTTCAACTTTGGATTTTTGGTATTTCTACTCGCCCTTGCATAAGAGAATTAGAGGCTGAATCATAGGAGTATATCTTTTATTTAGCTATTTAGTATAGTCATATACCCTTGTATCAAAGCTCTGTTGAAAACTTCCACCTTTATTGGAAACCTAGAAACTTTTAGGCACCAACTCTTTTGGGAATATTTGTATCTCCTCTTCCATCTTCATGTCCATATAAGATTGCATTATTTATAACATCATAATTCTACATGCTATAGCTACCATTGGAAAGGTGTTGCCAAAGCTAAAAATCAAGTTTGTTAAACTTATGGTTGTAGCATCCAAGTTCCGAAGTCACTACTATATGTCCCTATTAACTTGGAAATTTGACATGTTCTCAACTTGGCAACCATACAATTGAGAACAAATAGATTTTATCTCCCAACCAATAATCCAATTACAACCCCATCCCAAAAAACAAAACATCAACAATCAGCTCCCTAGATCATATCACTACCAAAATGTATCAATGTTTACGATGAAAGTATTAAAAAATGATTATAAATCATTAGAGTCAAAAGAATGTGCCATGTACACGAGCCTTAGGACATTCATCTGCCTAGTATTCTATTAAATGGGAGCTCACTGGTCTAAACAGATCCAACGACAAAAAGCCGTAATTGCTGAAAAGAAAAAATTAAAGAAACTCCAAGAAAGATTCGGGTGTGAGTACCCAGGATGTGATTATCATCCACCTGACACGAAAAACTGGATGTTAAGCCTTGACCCTGAGAGAATCCAGATCAACAAGATTGTATGGCCAGGGACCCATAATTCTGCCACTTACAAAATCGGTCTCAAAATGATTACACGCCCCTTCGCTCAGTGCCAGACTTTATCTATTTACCAACAGCGTGGGACACGAGTCCTAGATATTCGGGTAGAAGAGAATGGAAAAGTCTGCCATGGGATCTTGACAACGTACAGTATTGATGCTGTTATAGCAGACGTGAAAAGATTCATTTTTGAAACCAAATCGGAGATCATAATCCTCGAGATCCGGACAGAGTTCGGTCGAAAGGATCCTCCACCAGTTTTTGAGAGATACTTGCAGGAACAGCTAGGGGAGTTGTTGATTCATCAAGATGAAAATGTATTTGAGAAAACAATAGCGGAGATCTTACCAAGAAGGATTATATGTGTTTGGAAGCCCCATGAGTTACTCGTGTCAAAAGTACAAAGCTTGTTTTGGAGTTCAGGTTACTTGAGAGATAACTGGATCAACACTGATTTACCAGCAACGAAGTTTGAGAGTAATATGAAGTATTTGAGTAAACAAGAACCCGTTACTTGTCGAAAATACTTTTATAGAGTGGAAAATACAGTAACACCACAGGCTGATAACCCGGTTGTTTGTGTGAAAGCAGTTACAAATCGCATTCATGGGTATGGAAGATTATTTATAGCACAATGTTTTTCAAGAAATTGTATCAATCGATTGCAGATATTTTCGATAGATTTTATAAGTGAGGATTTTGTTGATGCTTGTGTTGGGCTTACTAAGGCAAGAATTGAAGGAAAGGCTTAAATGTGTCTGCAAACTTAGATACTCGGGTTATGTTTGGCAATATAGGCTGGGAAATGGGGCTGGGCTTTATTATAATTTGATATTTGAAATTTAAATTTGTATTTTTGTAAACTTGTTTGGCAAATGGGCTTAAGATTAGGCTTATTATTGCAAAATTACTAAAAATGACATAATTAAATGAGTTTTTATATATGTTAGATATGTTTGTAGGTAATAAAGTAATGGGATAATGTATGTGGAGGCCACTAATTTAACATATAAGCCACCCATTTATTGAAATAAACTTATAGCTATATGTTTGTTCCCGTTTACACCAATTTCGGCCAAATTTATGCCTGAAAACTATAAAATATAAATAAGAAACCAACCTCTAACTTATCCAAGTGATACGAATAAAAACTTTGATGTGAAATACCGATTATACCCTTGATTTTTGTGTGAATTTATATTATTAAAAGTACTTTAGATGGATAAGACTTAAATTTCGCGACGACATTTTTATTCGTAATAGTTTAATATGTTAGTGTTAAGTTTATTTTTACCGTTTGATAATTATTTGTACTAAATTTGGCCGAAATTGGTGTAAACAAAGATAAATGGATACTTTGGTGACCTATAAGTTACTTTTAAAAAATGAGTGGCCTATGTGAGAAAAACATCAAAATTGGGTGGCCTCCTGATATATTATCCCAGAAGTAATTTATTGTTCAAAAGCCTCGGGCTAAAGTTTTTAACCCCTTTTATGAGGCTAAAGTTTTAAGCTCCTTTTAAGGGCTTATGATTTCATAAACCCGCATAACAAACGAGACTTATTTTATAGAACAAATTACACTCGCAAATTTTGACCTGTTCCTTTATAAACTACTGTAACTTATTTTTACTCGCTTGTCCCATTCATAAGTAAATGGGTTGAATTACCACCTCTTAAGCAATAGTTGCCAACAAGGCAACATGATGAAATTTTCGTTCTGATGTATTATATTAATCAAGTCTAAATATTGAAGCATAGCCCGATCAAATACTAACTTATTATCTATCAATTAAGATGTGTTTGAGCTTGATCAAGTTATTTAAGCAATATATTTCCGTGAGATTTCTAGTGGTGGCGGTCTCGGGTTCAAACCCCATGCAGTAATTTTGGGATTACCCTTTGGTCGCCTATCAATTTAGAGCAGAAGGTGTCGTAAGTAGCAAAAACTACTCATTTGGGTTCCACGGGGTGCTACATCACCGTGACAAACCCCTTCTACAACCCTGTTATCACAACTTACTCATTTGTTGTCCCACCACTTCCTATTTTATTTCTTTTATTCAATTTATCAAGTAACATAAAATTCATTCATTAAAATTAAAAATACAATATAACATATTAAAAACATACAAAACTTAAAAAAATAAAGATCAATAAAAAACAAAATCTAAACTTGGGAAAAAACACGATAATGAAAAAAACACGATACGTGAAAAAAATCATACAACACCAAGTTAAGCATTTCATTACGTCCCATTTGGGGTGGTTTCTCAAAACCTCCCACACGTGCGGTACATATTGGAAGCTTCTCCCACCAAAGCGTTGTTCAAAAATGGTCTTTGCATTCTCGAGATGCTCATGTCGCAAATGTTTGTAAATAGAGTTAAATTTTTGACATTCACTGTTAAGTCTAGTCCATTTACCCGTGACATATTTTTGTTACGATTGTCACCGTTAGACTGATTGTTGAACATGTCTACAACACGTTCCAAAAGAAATATTCATTTCCGTTGTCTATGTCTTGGGAAACTTCGACCAAAACTTCCGCTAGCAAGTTTTCTTCTTCCGTTGACCAACGAGTATTCATTTCTGATGTTTGGACTTTGAAACAATTTTTAAAAATGGTTAGATATAGAAGTGTGTGAAAAATAGTGTGTTATGGTATGTTATTTATAAGGTTAAATAGCCGTTTGAAACAGTACGAGCAGGAGGATTTAAAATTCAGAATTGTATTTCAAACTTTTTAGCCTAAATATACCCATTCACTGATTTGCTTCTCACACACACAACTTCTTAGCACAGATTCTCAACAATGTCTCAACAAAACTTCTCCCAACAATTTCCCGACGTTCAAAACTTCTCCCAACAATTTCCTAGCGATATGGTTAACACTTCACCAGCAGATATATTCCCGTTATTCTCAACGGAAGAGGAACCGGTGGAGGAACACGAAGCCAATTCGTTTCAACTAACCGAGGAATAGGTACGACTACTTCAGCTTGTTCCAAGGTCTTTACGGGTGATATTTATGGGGATCATGTTGTATCGTGCGCTGGTATTATTGGTATTAAACATCGACATAACGTGGTGCACGATACCCTTGTTGATATATGTTCTCGATTCGGGGATCTCGTCCAGTAAAGAAGTTGATATTGGCCTTAGTGGAGAAAGGACAGACCCTTGCGGCCAGTTGATGTTTTGTTATACTCATGGGATGGAAGACTTGATGTTTGCGTCGATCTACTTAGGGTCATCGCCTTGACGCAAAGCGGTATGTTGATTTTTGTACTTGGGTAGTGCGGTGATTGAGGGCGCCAAGAACGTAACGTACCAAAAATATGAGGCTAAGTCTTGTGAATATTGGATATGGATTTCTCCCCTTCTCATTCTCTTCTTTTGGGGGAACCCGGAGTAGGATGCGGTTACCTTGTGAAGCCCCAGAAAGTTCTCGTGACCCAAGACATTGGGGCACGTCTCGCTATTCATATCTTTAGTAGGATTAACTTTGCTATAGCTTAGAGTGGGGGCTTGTATCAATGGCCCCACTAACTTCTTGTAATTCTTATGAGTTTCTAATAAAGTGATGTTTATTATAATAATAATCCTGCTCATATTTTTAGTAGGATTAGTTTTGCAATAGCTAGAGGAGTGGGGGCTCAAATAGTTGATCGGCTCCCCACTAATTTCTTGTAATCCCTATGATTTTCTAATGAAGTGTTTTTTATAATAAAATAATAATAATAATAATAATATCGTCCAAGACGTCTTCGGTTGTCTTTTAACATTCAAAATAATAATAATAATAATAATAATAATAATAATAATAATAATAATAATAATAATAATAATAATAATATAATAATAATAATAATAATAAATAAATAAATAAATAATAATCAATCACAAGTACAGCGATATGGTTAACACTCCACCAGCAGATATCTTTCCGTTATTCCCAACGGAAGAGGAACCGGTGGAGGAACAGAAGCTAATCTGTTTCAACTAACCGAGGAACTGGTACGACTACTTCATCAGGATGAAGTAGTATTCAGAGAGGTGGAAGAAAACGAAGCACGAAAGGAAACTGCTCGTAGGGAGAAGGAAGCAAGGGAAGCCTTTACACGGCAGAACAACTTGTTTGACATTACAGAAAGAAAGTGTGAAGAGGGCAGGTTTGCGGATGCAGATTCTCCTTACGACGAGGGTTATAACACAGACTTTTTATTATAATTTGTATTTTCATTTTCATTTTCATTTCCATATCGTAGTTTGTATTAATCTCTATTATGTATTTTCAATTCAGTGTTTAATGTATTTTCACTTCTGTATCAAAATAAGTTTCCATTCATTTAATGTATTGAAACAAAAAAACAAAATTGTAAGGAAAAGAAAGCAAGAAAACTAAAATTGTAAACGTTTGATACTTTTGGGCCCCACTTGTCAGTGAAGGGTGGTGAGGCAGCCACGTCAATGTGGCGAGGAGATGAGGAGACCACACTGATTGCTCTTACAGCAGACATCTTTATGGCAGAGACGGAACTTAGTGGGGCCAAAGAAAGGATGTGCCTCCTCCAACAACAACAACACAGCAGCAGCAACAACAGCAATACCAGTAGCAACAACAACAGCAGCAGCAACAACAACAACAACAACAGTAATAATAATAATAATAATAATAATAATAATAATAATAATAATAATAATAATAATAATAGTAAAAGTAATAATAATAATAATAGTAATGATAATAATATAGTAATAGTAATAATAGTAATAGTAATAATAACAACAACAACAACAATACTACTACTAATAATAACAACAATAATAATAATAATAATAATAATAATAATAATAATAATAAAAGTGATAGTAATAATAATAGTAATAATAAAGTGATAGTAATAATAATCTTGTAAAATCCCTTTAGTTTTCTAATGAAGTGATAGTAATAATAATAATAATAATTAGTAATAATAATAATAATAATTTGAGGTTTTTCTTTCAAAATACAAACCACAAGAACGATTTATATAATTTACCCTTAAAAAATAATATAAATAAATAAATAAACTTTTTTTAAATTTCATTATACGAAATTTTTTAAATTTTATTATAATAAATTAATAAAAAAATAAAAAATCTTTTTTAAATAATTTTTTGGTTTTATTAAAAAAATTATAATAAAAATTTTTAAAAAAAGTTAATTTTAATTTTACTATAACATTTTTTTTTTTAAAACAACTTTTTATTAAAACAACTTTAAATTTTATTTAAACAAAATTATAAATAAATTTAAAAAAAATTAATTTTATTACAACATTTTTTTTTAACTTTTTTTAAAAAAAAAATTTTAATTTAATTACAAATTTGTTTGTACGTTTTTGTACGGTTTTTTACGTTTTTGTAAGATTTTTGGACGTTTTTCTACAATTCTTTTCGTTTTTGGACGTCATTATACGTTTTTATTCATTTTTATACGTTGTTTCATTCATTTTCATATGGTTTTATCCGTTTTTACACGTTTTTGTAAGTTTATAAGTTTTCATATGTTTTGTTCTTTTTTATATGTTTTTGTACGAAAACGCATAAAACATACAAAAACGTACTAAAAACGAACAAAAACGTACAATAACGGATAAAAACGTATAATAACGTCCAAAAACGAAAAAAAAAAATCATATAATAACGGATAAAAACGTGTAATAACGTCCAAAAACGAAAGGAAAAAAACCAAAAAACATTTGAAAATGTAAAAAAATCATATAAAAAATATAGTAAATTACACCGTTCGTCCTTGTGGTTTGCGTTGACCGCAGGGTTTCGTCCTTTGACCAAAAAAGTTGCACCGTCCGTCCTTAAGTGTGAAACGTTATGCACCGTTCGTCCTCCATCCAACGGGCCCACTAACGTCCGTTAACAAGTTTTTTTTTTTACAAAAGGGTATATCCGTCATTTCCCATTTGTGTATCAATTGTCTATCCTCACCACCACTTTATAAAAAGACTTATTTTCTTTCATTAGTCTCGATCTCATTCCTCATTCCATCAAATTCCTATCTTTTCAAAAAAAAATTAATTCTTGTCTTCATCTTTTTCTTTCCATTGCTTCAACAAACATATATCTTTAAAAACTAAACCTACAGAGTTTGAAAACTCGAACAAGATCTAGACCAAAAAGTGCACGCTTTGGACCACGAATGCGGCGACTATGGTGGGTTGGATTTTAGGTGGCGGTGCTTTCGTGGGTTTAAAAACGGGAAGTTTGAATTGGTTTCGCTGTGGTGGTTTGACCGGAAGTGACAACAGCTTTTTTTATTTTCTTCGTTTGTTATACACGGGTTTCTAGAAGTGGCGGCCAGTTTAACCGGAGGTAATGGTTGTTTGAACAAATGTGGTGGTTGTTTTGGAGGGTGGGGCGGTATCGGTGATTTGATGGTGGTTGTTGGATATATTTTTGGTGGTGGTGATGATGGAGCTCGTTAGATCCGGTGTTTACGTCTTCATGAGAGGTGCGATTTAGTTATGTTTTGAGGATTTATTGTTTATCATTGGTTAATTGCTTGAGTAGTCTTTGCAAGAAAGCTGAGGTGGGTTGTAGTGGTAGCAACTGCGGCGGATCTGAGAGTGGTGTGGGCGGATCGGGGTTGTTGTGATGGTAACAAGATGATGGTTGAGTACTTGTTGATAAGAATGGATAGATGGTTTGATAAAATAAAACACACACGCCATATCAAATACTCAAAATAAAAAACACTCCCACCAGTCAAAACAAACACATAAACTAGATCGGCGTGGTGGTATTGGGCGAAGTGTTATTTGCAATAGTCGATGTACAAGTAAAGGCGTGTGGGTAAACTAAAAGGTATATAGGAGAATGAGATAGAAAAGAAAGGGTTAAGAATTAGAGGGTGTGCTTGACCGAAATTCTATCTTCTTTATATGTTTTAATGAATAATGGAACAGGTTTTGTGATTTTTAGTTCATAGTTGCACGAATTATTTGTTTGTATGTTAAATTGGTTGGAATTTTTAATGTGTTCTATGTTTGTGTTGATTGATGTGGATTTTTGTATTGTCTCATTTTAGTTTTGGTAGGGGGTGGCGAGGAAAAGAGTGATGGTGGGTTTGGAAAGGTGCACAGGAAAATTGAGAAGTATTGTTGATGATAAAGAATGTAAAAGATGAAGGATGTAGAAGATGAATCAGAGAAAGAAAAAGAGTATTGAAAAGTAGTGTTGATGATAAAGAATGAGAAATGACGGGTATAACCCTCAAAGGAAAACAACTTAACGAGAGTTAACAAGAGTTAGAGGGAATTGGTGGGCCGTTAGACGGAGGACGATCTAACGATGCATAACGTTCCAACTTAAGGACGGACGGTGCAACTTTTTTGGTCAAATGACGAACTCCTGCGGTCAACGCAAACCACAAGGACGAACGGTGTAATTTACTCTAAAAAATATATGAAATTGATGAAAATGTACATAAAAAACGTGTAAAACCGGATGAAAATGTAAAAAAAAAAAAAAAAAAAAAAACCCGTATATTACACTTTTTTATCGTTATTATATGATTTTTTTCGTTTTTGGACGTTATTATACATTTTTATCCATTTTTGTTCGTTTGTGTTTTTGTATGTTTTATGCGTTTTTCGTTTAATAGCATTATAAAAAGAAAACAAAACATATCTAAAACTTATAAACTTACAAAACGCATGTAAAACGGATAAAACCATAAGAAAATGTATGAAAACAACGTATAAAAAATGATAAAAACATACAAAAACGTATAATGAAGTCCAAAAATGGAAAAAAAAAAAAAAAGTAGAAAAACGTCCAAAAATCTTATAAAAACATACAAAACCGTATAAAAATGTACAAACAAATTTTTTAATTAAAATAAAAAAAATGTTTAAAAAAATTATTTTAATAAAAATTAAACTTATTTTTTTAATTTATTTATAATTTTTTTTAATTAAAATTTAGAAAAAAAAAATGTTGTAATAAAATTAAAATTAACATCTTTTTAAAATTTTATTATAATTTTTTTAATAAAATTAAAAAAAATATTTAAAAAAGTTCTTTTTTTTTAATTTATTGTAATAAAATTAAAAAAAGCTCGTATAAATGAAATTTAAAAAAAGGCTTCTTTTTTTTTTAAGAGTAAATTACATAAATCGTCCTTGTGGTTTGTATTTTGAGGTGAAAACCCCAAATTACAAGGTTAGCCCTCATGTTAGTCCGTATAAGTCAAGTTAGGTACTCCCTCCGTCCCAAAATTATAGTCCCATTTTGACTTTTTCGGTCTTCCTTTTATAACTTTGACCTTAGGTATCTTTGTTTGTGTTATATAATACTTGATGCAAAATATATGAATGGATTGGGTTTTTAATGTATTTTCATTTGTTATAATTTTTATTAACTATTGTATAACATAAACAAAAATATTAAAAGTCAAAGTTGAAAAGGAAAGACTAAAAAAGTCAAATGGGGACTATAATTTTGGGACGGAGGTAGTATTTTTTTAGCGCCCATTTGAACTCGGGTCAAAATTTTGATTGGATCCGTAAAAATCAAAAACCACATAGACATGACCCGCTTAAAAAATTACAGGGACAAGATCCGTAATTTTTGCCAAACCACAAGGACGATTTATGTAATTAACTCTTTATTTAAGGACACGGGAGTAGTAAATTAAGATGGTAATAAGTTAGAGTAAGTTGAAAGGACAGATAAAGGCGGACAGGCCCATTGGGCCAAATAAGGTTGCCGTTTGAAAATTAGCGTACATATTAAGAACCGACGTGGTATTTTAAGTATATATGTTCAAATATTAAGATGATTTAAGCAACAAAACCATAACCCTAACCAACAAAAAAATCGTATTGTGATTGTAATGGCTTTGAAGAGAAGATTAACAGACCAGGATAATCCCTTCCTACGAGTGATCAGGAGGCGTACTTCCGTGAAGAATGTTTGTGTTCCTGACGAAGAAGATAGTGATCATGACCAGAGCCAAACTGGATCCAATGATCCAGTATACGACATGATACTTATTGATTATGACGTCGAAGATGAGGTCGAGTCTCCAATCAGTCATGAAGATGAACTGAAAGCGATTATCCCACAGTTGCCAGCAATTCTTGAGACACAAAAATTACAAGCACGACGACAGCAGCAACAGAAACAACAAGAGAAGAAACGAAAACAAAAACAGCAAGAGGAGAATGCTGTATGGGATGCTGTTTGGGACTATTATCAGAAGCAATCAGAAAAACATCAACGACGAAAACAAGAAGAAGAACAAAAACAACAAAACATGACAGTTATTGATTATGACGAGATTGAGTCTCCAGTCAGCGAAGAAGATGATATGATAGAACTACTAGCACGAAAACGACGACACAAACAAGAACCACAACAACAGATGAATGATATATGGGATGAAGCTTGGTCCATTGAATAGTAGTTATGTATTTATCAACTAGTGAGAATATAAAGAACTGTTTTTTTTATTATCGTTGTTCTTTATTCTATGATTTATATCAATGTTTCAGACTCCAGTTGTATGCAAGTTATTTTACTTATAATAAGATTCATGAGTTTTATTTCGCAAGTTATTAATTCAAATTCCTTAATCGTATACTACAGTACTAGATTATGTATCGATATTAATATATTATGGCAAGCAGATTTTTATAACAGAGTAAATAACAGGGAAATGCAGCAACAAAAATAAGTCCATTTACGTCAAAAATAATTTGTATATTCCATTTACGTCAAAGGAGCAATCTGTAAACATAAGTCCGCCAACCAAACACCACCTAATTTGATCACGAAAATTAGTCTTATCGATACAAACTGAATCGAACCAAACCAGACAATGATTGTAGCATCTAAGTTTGGAAGTCACTACTAATCTACTATATATCACTATAAACTTGGAATTTTGACATATTCCAAAATTGTCGACCATACATTTGAAAATAGATAGATTTTATCTCCCAACCAATAATCCAGTTTCAACTCCGACCCACAAAACAAAAAATCAACAGTCAACTCCATAATCATATCACTAACAAAATGTAACATTCTTTTTCCAATAAAAAAGTTTACACGTAAGATTATAAAGCATACCAATAAGAGTTATAAGAATATGCCATGTATATGACCCTAATAATTTATCATACTCCTAGTGTTTTAGCAATGGGTGCTCAATGGTCTAAACAGGTTCAAAAACAAAAAGCTGTCATCGCCGAGAAGAAGCAACTAAAGAAACCTCAAGAAAGATTCGGGTGTGAGTACCAGGAACGCGATTATCATCCAAGCTGACAGAAAAAACTGGATGTTGGACTTTGACCCTATAAAAGTTCATATCAACCAGATTGCGGCATGGGACCCACAATTCAGCAACTGACAAAATCAGTATCAAAATGATTACCCGCCGATTTGCCCAGTGCCATTAAGAATTACCCTTGCAACTTTTGACCCGTTTTTTAAACTTATTTTTCTTTTTACTAGTTTAACCCATAAAAGATATCACACGATCCGAATCGACCCAATAATAAGTAAATGGGTTGAAATTGTCACCTCTTAAGCAATTCTTACTTGAAACCCAACATGACTGTAAAAAATAAAATTCTGATATAATAATCAAGACCAAATATTGATACATAAAAGATAAACAGGAAGGGTAAAAGAAGGGTTAAATGTCAAAATTATGTATGACCCGAGTTTGAGATATGTGTAGAAACCTTTTCTAAGCAAAATTCTTTTCTCAGAGCATCCTCCAACTGCAGGAATATCGATGAAAGTAACCCTGCAAACAAATGACACACATAAGGTTCAGTTACAAATTTCATTAACCAAAACCAGATAAAATTTACACAATCTCCACACTCTTATAGTCTTTATTATGTTTTTATTCCGATTTCATTTTCATCACAACTTCGATTTATTAAAAAATCTTACATGTACAAGTTTTTAACACTTGGACATTACTGAACTGCACTTTGGTAAAAACCTAATCACGTACAAGTTGATTATCCTCTGCTTTTTCACTTATCGATTACGTAAATATGCACATACTTGTTGATCTTACCTTTTTCTTGGCAAAAAGATGTAATATTTTAAAAGAATGACAAAGTATGCACATGATGATACAATTGAAGGATGCAACAAGACATCCCATATTACGACATGATAACAAACATGAAACTGCTACAAGCAACATTGAAATTCAAAACAATTGCTATTGACGGCAGTACGTGAACCAGCAACTAAAACTAAGATTTCAAGACAACTTGAATTCTCAAACACCAATCTTGATCTTGAGAGCTAATGTGATGCTTGAACCTTGATATAACCATACTAGAAAGATGAAAGTTGTGCGCTTAACACTTTTTGAAACTTGTTGCTCTTATTTTAAAAGTGGCAACTTCGACCCACAAATAACCTTCATACACTTGACGCGCCAAGTATAGAAAAAAAATGAAAATCTTAACAGCAACCGTTTCGGTTGCAGGGAAAAGGAAAAGATTTGAAAATGTTCGTTTGCTTCTTTCATGATCTATGTTTCATGTTTGTTAGGTAAAGTTGAGTGTTCTTTCTGCATATTATTAGTTTAAGGGGGTGTCTGTGATCCCTTGCTCATTCTTTCTGCATATTTGCTTATCTCCTTTTCTCAAAGTGCTTGTTTGAGATAAACCGAAATCATTTTTTGTACTTTCTTATTTGACCTTAAACCATATACAAATGGATTAGGTTAAATTTCCTAACAAACTGTTATTGTTTCTAAGTATTATTGCATTTTACAGAATAAGCAAATCCAAACACTATTTCCTCATGTGCTTGTTTATAAGTAGAAGCATAAACAAACAAAAAAAAAAGCAATCTCAACCACCCTCGTAAGTATCTAAATAACATATAATTCAAGAAAGATGAAAACCTGGCACAACATTTTCTCCAGGTTTCAAAGATCCTCTAACCAAAAGCGTGCCTGGAATCTGCTCAAAAACCTACAGCAAAAGGCAAAGAAAATATACTCACAAACGAGTTCTTGCAACAAGCAGCAATACACCAGGCATATAATCAATAACAATATCATATTTACCGTTACACAGAATTGTGTATCATTTGAGCAAACATCAACATGGAATGAGGCAGCATTTAATTTACAGGCTGCGCCACTTGCTGTGAAGAAGGATTCAACTGACTGGAGAACATGAAATGCACTGAAGTGGCGTTGGATTCCCTGAAGTAAACAAAGAGTATTATAGTCAGCTTCAGTATATAGTATCGAATTTATTAAGTACATAAAAGTAGTTTGTTTAACGGATAGGACACACTTTATGCTTCCGATTATCTGTTCTTTAGAGGGAAATACACACATTTATCTGATTAATTGTCAACAACCCGGAACATTTACTTTTCTGATTTTTACAACTTTAAATCGAAGGATTACATCCAAACACGATATTTTAATGATCGCTCGCTTTAGTAGATTACATGGATCATTCAATATAACATAATCACTTTCAAAAGACACATCCAGAGTCCAGACACCACTGTAATAGTTGAACTTACATCCTTATTATCATATTGTATTCGCATACATCCTTGCTATCAGATTGGTGTTCCATATTATATGACCAATATAATATACTATTATCCACATAGATATTCACATCGCATACAGAAAATACGATTACATATAGCTTTAATCGAATACGAGTTTAAGCTGATATGCAGATTCTTGGATATCCACATGGGGACCTATTTTATTATGATGAATTTGTTTTGAGATGGGAATTACTAATTGGGGAGAGAGAAAAACTTAGACCTTTTGGTGGGTTTTATATATGCCTACCTTGGGTTCGGTCCAATTTTCAAAATTTAAACCGACTAAGTAAACACTTTTTATTTGGAATGAAACCCATTGTCTCTATACATTAATACATGTATGGTTACAATAAGTAAGAACAACGTATATGGAAATGAGATTATCTCTATACGAAATAATGGGTTTGTGAACAATAACAATATGTCCTGACCTCAAGCATAAAAGTGAGGACATTCTTGGAAGCCACATGAGACGATATTATCTTCTTGGTTGGAGGAACAAAAGACCATGCAATCCCCCACCGGCATGTTTGACCTTGAACAAATTCTGTAGTCTTAACTACACTAACTCCCACCTCACGAAGTTTTGATGTCAAGCTTTTCAAGCTTGATTTCTTTCCAACCATTGATGTATACCACCTATAATCCACAAAGATATTTAAGTGAACAGAAACTCAAAATACTTGAACTTGCATAAGCTGGATTACATAATAGCAAATTGCAAAAAAGGCTCCCAACTCGGATCCATATTCTAATTTGGGTAACACACTTTAGTTGCAGTCAGGAAAAGGATCAAACATCCGAGAAGTTATTATTTAGGGTAATCTGACAAGTTAACCGGATTCTAAGCGTCACAGGAAGAAAAAGAAGTCAACATGGTCAAAGTTACTAATACATCAACTGTCACGTCATCATCTTTACCGGGTCAGATTACCTTAAACAGAAACTCCTAAAAGTATCAAATAGTAATGTTTAAGTGTTGCTCCAACCAAAAACTTAACCAAAGTTCATTAACTTATTTGCAATTTGCCAAGTACAAAATATGATAAATTTGTAATACCTGAAAGATTGTTTAAGTTGAACGCTGTCTTGAATCATTCGACTAATAAAGGCTTGTTCTCCACCAGGGCAAACCATCTCTGCTGGGGTCCCACCACAAGAGGTGTTTGGATTAAGCCCCGATTCCTCCATTGACTCGAAGAAAGGAGGATTACACATACAAAAGTCAAACGTCTCACCGGTTTTAACCACGCCTGCAAGTATGGGAGCCCCATGGTAGCTCTTATTCTCATCACAAGTTTGCTCTGTATTTCTGCTAATATCTGTGTAGCTTTCGTCATCGTTTGTGTCTTGATCAATCATCTGTTTCTCATAGTCAACTTTTCGAATCTCAATTAATTCAGAAATTTGCGGATTATTTTTAACATTCCTCTCGGCCCATTCTAGTGCTACATCTGTCACATCTGTGATTAATTAAGCAAACATTCATAGCTATTAGTATTTTCTATAACATGTCAAGCATTCTAACCATACAATCTCAAAAATTAGTAATAAGTTTTCCAGACATGAAAAAGTGAAGTACCCGTTCCAACAAAGCTCCAACCAAGAAGGGATGCACCAAGAAGAGGATAAATGCAGTTGGCCCCGGTGCCAATATCAAGTCCTTTTACGGAATTGTTGTCTCCAACAAAACTGGGAATGACGTCAGAGGATAAAAGGTCTTCAATCCAATGAATATAGTTAGATCTGTTGGGTACCGTGGGGCAAAGCTGTCCATCAGGAATCCACCTACACTTATACATTCAGCTTATATCAGTTTGCCATATAAATTAACAAGAGGACAAAAACTTAGTAGTTATATGCAGCTAACATCTTTCCTCTTTGATTATTTATGTTAATTTGATGTAGATCTAAACTTTTTGCAGAAAGTTCAAAGTTCAGAACAGTCAGAATGGAGTGGGTTCAGACTTATGATGCTAATTTGCAGAAGAAGGCTTCTTCTTTTCTTTTTTTTTTTTGTAATATTGCTGAGTGTGTAATTTTATCCAGCAAAGACCATCCAAAGTACAATATCCTACTTATACAATTGTACCGCTGATTGCATCAATGGGTTATAGTATTGCCTCCCTTGCAGACAAGTGTGTCTTAATAGAACTATTCTTACTCACTTTTTCTGTTGTCAAATTTCGCAAAAAGGTATTATAAATCAATAATTCAATACTACGTGTCCAAATGTGCCAGGTTTAATTCAAAGAAATACTATTAAGGGATTTGACTATCAGTTAAAAGTCTATAACCACCCTTCCTTAATAACAATATTTGAAACTTTTTGTGAACCCAAATTGTATGTGATAATGAAAATGCACCCGAACAGGTAAACTTAGTTTTTGAACTTGTGCCTAAACCATTGGAACATCCGAACTATCAAATTGGGATGTCTGCAATTTTCATGGAAGCAGCTAACAAAACAGTTCCACAATCTCAAAGGTGCACAAAACACTTCAAGTTTGAGCTTAAACAGCAAACTTTTTATTGTCAACTGAGCAGAAAAAAAAGGATACAACAACTGTTGTTGGCTAACACAAATCCCAACTTGAAACTAGAATTTATCCTACTGCCTCCTACCTTACAGCGAGACGCAATTCAATTAAAGGCTAAGCTTACAGCCTTCAACCACTATTCCATAGTTTAGTTTAAAACCAGGGGAGAGCAGTAGAAAAACATTCAAATTACAAATTTCAATATTAACAAACCATTACGCCCATCATTTCAATTGCACTAGACGTACCCAAAGCACATCTAAGATAAACTTAACCAAATGCAGCACCATGTTACCAAGTTAACGCTAGCTATAAATAGTAGTTAAAAAATTCCCAATACTGGTTAAAGTTACAGCGAAATCATGTCAACTTGAGGTATGAACAGCAATCAACCACAAATCCATATGGTAAAATTGAAAGGGAGAAACTTCTGGGATGTTAATAGTCATGCAAATGATAGTTGGATGTGGAGAGTTCTGCTGGATATGAGAGGGAATCTTAGACCATTTATTGTCCATAAAATAGGTAATGGGAAAGACTGTTCTGCATGGTATGATAATTGGGACTGATGTGATTTATAATGGGAATTGGATTTGGCCTCAAGACTGGTTTACTGAATATCCTATATTGAGAAGTGTTAATGTACCTACTCTTAATGAGCACAGTGCTGACAAAATCCTATCGAGAAGCTGAAATGGTACTGAAACTCCCTACTCTGTTAGTCAAGTATGGAAGGATATTGGTAGCTCTAATGCTGCAAATGTAGTTTGGCATAAACTGGTTTGGTTTCCTCAAAATCACCCAAGCCATGCTTTTGTTATGTGGTTGGCAGTTCAGGAGAGATTACTTACTCAGGAATCCTAATGCTAAAGTAAAGTAAAGTAAAGTAACGCCCAATGCCGTCTTCCACGGGTTATGGGTACACAATACCGTTTCCGGTGTATGGGGGAGGTTAAGATGTAGACAGCCTTACCCCTACCTAAGGTAGAGAGGCTGCTTCCAGTTCTACCAAAGGTAGAAAGGACCTCCGGCCTTTTGTAGGGAGTGAGGATCGAACCCCTGACCTCTTGGTTGAGAGCCAAGGGGTTTTCCAACTGATCCAACCCTACTTTGTTTCAGGAATCCTAATGCTGATCTCATTTATTCTTTGGATGTCATTACTCTACGAAAGTATGGGATGTCATGAAATGTATGCATAAATGACCACCTTCATATAAGAAATGTAGCTTTCTAGCAGTAGTAACATAATCCCTACACTAAATGAAGCCTCTCATGTATGTTGGGTTAAAATGGTTGCTCTGTGAGTCTTTTAATTCACCTTCATGAAGGAAATGTAGTTGATGTAGTGGATATAAGTGACAATGAGGCCTTTTAATTCTTTTGTATTCTGTTTTTTCAGAGTTGTGATTGGTTCATGGGGCCTAGTTTGAATGTTTGTAAATATGTTATAATTTTACAAAAAAACCAATGAAGAACCGTAGGTAAATCACTTAAATGCACACAGTTGTCACTAGCATCTGTACTTCAAAATGAGCAAACTGCTTAGGGAACAAAAATTAGGGAACAAAAATGATAGTAAATATGTTATACTTTTTGAGAAACATTTTTGTAAATATGTTATACTTTTTGAGAACATGCTCCTCGAGAGAACAGATTAGGGAACAAAAATGCAATCTAAACTTCAAAATGAGGACTATCATTGCACTTTCAAAATTTTAGGGACCAAACTTGCAATTTGGCCATACCACAAGGACCAAAAATGCAATTAACTCAACAAAAAAGCTACCGCTGAAACTAATTTTTGCCAAACATACCCGGTGTAAAATAATGCTAAAGGGTAACACCTGCAGCTAAATTATTGTCAAGTTAAAATTGATTACGTACCATGTGATTTGGTGATCGTGAAGAAGCAAAACCCTAGTTAACTCCCGAGTAGCATTGAAGTCTTTCCAGTTGATGTTTGGCTTGCCGTTATTAGAGTAAAAAACGTAAGGTTGAAATGATGGATATAAAGATGCTAATAAATTGAAGTCTGGAGGGTTGCCGGAGTATTTGTTCCGGGGATGGATTTCCCTCTTTCTTTTCTTCCCCATTTCTAATGAGGAGTTTGTTTGGGCTTAGTGGTCAATAAGTTTATAAATAGCTGTCAAGATCGCGAGTTTACACGTAAGATCGTACGATCTTACGTGCCCACCAGTCAAAATCGTGTAGGATCGTGGTAGGATCGCATCTGAGGTAGGATCGTAAGTAAGATCGTAGGATCGCACGTAGGATCGTAAGATCGACACGCGATCCGAGTTCACTTTTTTTTTTTTTTTTTAATCTTTTAAGTCCATCTCACTTGCTTAGGCAAAAAAAAAAAATACATGTGTTTTACTAATGTCTAATAAGTAAACCATTATTGTCTCATTTTCTAAATAGATTATAGTTTATACATAGTTTTTTACTTTTCTAAATAGATTATAGTCTAAAAGTGTTCAATAGTTTAATTTATTTACTTCACTGTGATTAAACTAATCAAATGGTATGTTTTGAAATTCCACTTATGAAACGTTTGTTTTCTTGAAATCATGTAGATGGCTAGTATGTTTTGAGAAATTTAGGACTTATGTTATGTAATATTATTTCCACTAAAGCGTTAATGTAACGATGGAAACTTTACTTTTTTGTGTTTTACTATTACTTTGGTGTTTGAAATTTGAACTTTGTCATTTTCAAGAGGATATTATATAAATTTACCTTTGATGTTGAGTAGAAATGTAAAACAGTCTGACTTGGATATCATTTGTTTACAAAATATGACTAATTGGTAGGATCGTAGGATCGCGATTCGATCCTACGATCTCGATCTTGCAAAGACAAAAACGATCATGCGCGGGATCGCGATCTTGACAGCCTTAAGTTTATTAGCTTTTTAAAATACGCGGCAGCTGTTTCTAGCGTCAGATAATTAATGATTTGTGATATTGTGGTGAGTGTTTTGTGTAGCGTTTAAAATAGAACGTGATCCGATGAAAATGCAATTGCAAACGGTTATACTATACGATAACTAAAGTCTTTCAAAAATTTTAACATCTATCAAACAACATATAAAAACATTTAATAAAAATGAAAGTAAACATTACATCAGTTATAAGATAAAAACTAACAACACACGTTACTTGTCGCTTAAAAACTAACAAGGATGGGATTAATGGTGTCGTTGTTAAGAAGAACGCAAGTACCAAAATTAGCATGAATGTGATTAGGCCAAAAAAAAATTGGAGGGGCTAATTTTGGCTATTTTGTAAAAGATTTGAGCACATTTAGCCCAATTTTTTTATTTTTTTTTGAATTGGCGTATTTAGCCTATTGAAAAGTTAATTGTGCACTAACGGGCACATATTTTCTCATAATTGTAAAAACATTATAATCGTTTTTTAAGAAAAACTTATATTTATATATATAATATATTTATATAGCGACAAACCGTTTTGTGTTAAAAAAAATTATGAGTTCTAAACGAAAAATAATGAAAGTTTGAAGATTTGGGAATTAACATAATATTTTGAAAACCGGTTCGACCCGGGTGGTTCAACCGGTTGAACCGTTTCCGACGAAAAATTGGTCGATTTAAACCTAGTCAACCCGACAGGTTGGGTCAAATTAAACAGGGTCAACCCACCGGGTTTGAAGCGTCTCGGGTCAACCCGGTTTTCAATATGTATTAATAGTTTCAAATTTTCACTTTTTACTTTTTGGTTTTTCCTTTATATATAGTATAGCAGGATACCCCCGCGCAGCGGCGGCGGGTACCTTGTGACGATTAACCGAAGAAATAGATCTCGAAGAGACATGATTTCACCAGTTTGTATCGGTTTCAACGGGTCCTCTCTAGTTCGTTTTCGGATGGCTGTTATATGAAGAGGTTTTGATAAAAACGTAAGTCTAACTAAATGTTCGGCTAAACTTGTATGTTTGACCTTATATGAAGAGGTTTTGATAAAGCCAAAATTTGTGACTTATTTGAGTAGGGTACGCTTATATTATGATATTATATAAAAAGACTTTTATGTCCCCATTTAATAATTACACCTTTTAATGTTCAGGTAATTTTTTGTCATTTTACGTTATTAATTATGATAAGCTAAGCCAACACTTAGCAATGGCTTATGAGCTCATGATGTATAAGTCATAAGCCGCTTATATAACATAAGCATAAGCTAGGGGTGAGCATGGTTCAGTTTGGCTCGGTTTTTATTAAAAACAAAACCGAACCAAAAAATATTCGGCTTTTACTTTTAAAAAAGCGTTCGATTTTAGTATATTCTAGGTTTGGTTTTTCGGTTTAAGGTTTTTTCGATTAAGCTTTTTGGTTTTTATTATCGCGATTTGGTTTCTCAATGGATGAATATCTAATGCAAGATAGAATAACATTTTCAAGTTTCTAAAACAAAGAAACACAAAATAATGATAATAAAAAACCATGAATCATAATAAAATTATATAAGAGAATTGTTTATGCGTCGTAAAGTGACACAATAATAATAATAAAAAACTAACAACCATATCAAAAGTTCTAGATGATAAATTGTTTATGATAATTGTTTATGTTTAAAAAGAAAAGAAGTCGATCGAAGGACTTATGCTCAAAATCGACCAACGACGCGTTATAGGAGAAAAAACACGTCTTGGGTGACACTGTTACACCCGGACTTGTAATAGGCCAAAAAAGTATGTATGACGAAAAAGTTCAAAATATTGTAATAAGAAGAATTTAAGAATATTTGAAATTGACCCTCAAAACTAAAAAGTTCAGGGAGCTCTAACATAACAAGCTAGCCCAACAGTTCAAGGACCTGTTTTGCAAGTCCAAATGTGTTTCATATTCCTGTCCCAAGATTGGTTGCTGATAAAGAATATAGACTTGTATGGAGGGATAGTGATAACAAGGACTGCAACTTTAGCATCAAAGAGATCTATAAAAAGTTGAGAAGTGACTCAGAAGATGTTAAATGGGCCAAGGTAGTTTGGTTTCTCAATGCATTCCTAAACGGGCTTTTTATCCTTTGCATGGCTGCTCAGGGGAAGCTTTTGACCCATGACAGAATGGCTAAATGGGAGAGTTATGATATGACTGTATGTGCATTGTGTAAAATTGATGTTAAATGTAAAATTGAGTCAAGTATGTGTTTAAACTGTGGAAAGTTGATCTTAATATGAATGAAGATGGAAATAGGAAGTAATGGAACAGTGTTACAAATAAATGTATGGGTGTTTGGTTATCTCAGAATGAATGGTTGTTTGAAGGTTTGGGGTATTGGAGCTTGCGATTATCTGAGGTGTGGCTCGCCATCTTTTGGAAACTTCTGTGAGGTGGCTGCTGCAGAAGGATTCAAAATGATGCCTTCATAAAGGAAATGTAACCTTTTATCTGAGATAACAAGATCATTGCACATATGAAGCCTTTCATGGATGCCAAACTTATGTGTTCATTAGGGAAATGTAGTGTGTGTACATGGTCTTTATCAGTCATGAGGCCTGTAAGCTTTCGTAGCTTATATTTTTCTTCACTGGAAGAGTAGAAGTGTACAAAAGTGGTTATGGGAATTGTAGTGACTGGTTGGTGGCATTGTGGAGAATAAGAATGGTATTCAGTTGTTTAGGGTGCGTTTAGTTGGGAGAAAATACCCTTGTTTTTCACAAAATATTTTGTGGAAAATAAGAAAAACATAAACGGTGTTCAAATCAATGTTTTCCAACAAAATGTTTTGCAAAACATAAAGCTTGATCCTTTTTGAATACCTTGTAAACGTTATATGATGTTAGATCACATACAAGTATTTAAAGACATGATTATATATAGTTACACAAAACATTTTCACCACCCATTGAGCTCCCTACATTCATGGTTTATTGATTGCCAATTTTAGCACTCCAAAATAGTCTCTGCACCACTTTCGAGCTTTCTTTTTTTCCTTTCTCGCAAGACATTTTCCCATTGTGTTGATCATAAACTTTCCGATCGATCACCACCATCCACAACAAAGATAAAGTCACTATTGGCATTTTGAAGGGAGGCCAATACGAATTACAAAATCGTATGTTAGAAGAAAAAGAAAAAAAATCGTACCTAGGGAAATCTCACCCGAGCTACCAGTTTCGCTTTCTGGGATTCATTTGGCCATTTAGGAGGGTGGTCTTTTGTTGGCAATGTCCGACTCCGTAAAACAAATCATATCAAGACCGATACAGTCAGCAGACCAACTTATAAAAGCATCTGAACAAGTTTGTTCATTTAAACAAGATTGCGCCGAAATCAAAGCCAAGACAGAAAAACTCGCTAACCTTTTACGACAAGTAGCACGCGTTAGCTATGATCTTTATGAAAGACCTACACGTCGAATTATTGATGAAACCGAACAAGTTCTTGAAAGAGCCTTGAAACTAGTAGATAAATGTTGCGAAATGGGCTCGTCGTGTGTTCAAAATCATACCCACGGCACATTTTCGTAGAACATTGCAACAACTCGAAAATTCAATAGGGGACGTGTCGTGGCTCCTTCGTGTATCAACCCCGTCCGTTGATCGAGATGATGAGTACCTTGGATTACCTCCAATTGCGGCTAACGAGCCCACATTGGGTTTGATTTGGGAACAAATCTTTATCATGTGTTCGGGTACATTGGAGGAACGAGCTGAGGGAGCGATTTCACTTGTTTCTTTAGCACGGGATAATGATAAATACGGGAAATTAATAATCGAGGAAGGAGGTGTGCCACCCCTTTTAAAACTCACGAAAGAAGGGAACGAGGATGGGCAGGAAAATGCAGCACGAGCTATCGGGTTATTGGGACGAGACACAGATAGTGTGCAATATATTATAAATGCGGGTGTTTGTGCCATATTTGCAAAAATTTTGAAATTTTCACCTATGAAAGTACAACTAGTCGTGGCATGGGCGGTCTCAGAATTAGCCGCGAACCACCCTAAATGTCAAGAACATTTCTTGCAAAACAATGTAATTCGGTTGCTTGTTGGTCATTTAGCGTTTGAAACAATACAAGAACATAGCAGATACGCGATTGCTAGTAAGCAAAATATGTCTATTCATACGGTCGTTATGGCAAATACCAAAACCGGGACAGGAGAACAAGAAAAAGGTCAAGTTTTGCATCCGGTACCCGTGAAAACAAACAACATGCATAATATAGTCACGAACACAATTGTCGAAAAATCAGGAAGGAGTCGTAACGACAGGTCACACAAATATAAAAACACCACGAGGAAACAAATCGCGTTTGTGGGAACAAGTATTAAAGCGAGGGAGTTTGAAGACCCTGAGACAAAAAGCCAAATGAAAGCGATGGCAGCTAGAGCTTTATGGTACCTTTGTGCGAACAATGTTTCAATCTGTAAAAGCATTACCGAGTCACGAGCACTTCTTTGCTTTGCGGTACTTTTGGAAAAAGGTGAGTACGAAATACAATACAATTCGGCTATGGCGTTAGTGGAAATCACCGCAGTGGCTCACAAACACGTAGAGTTAAGACATTCGGGGTTTAAACCAACGTCTCCTGCTGCTCGGGCAGTTGTCGACCAATTCCTTAAAATCATCAAAAATGCAAACTCAGATTTTCTCGTCACAAGTATCCAATCAATTGGACACTTGGCGAGAACATTTCGTGCAACTGAAACAAGAATTATTCCCCCAATAGTAACACTCTTAGAAAACTCTGAACCTGATGTGTCAATAGCATCAACCGACACGTTGATTGAGTTTGCGTGCACGGAAAATTTCCTTCATGTAAATCATTCCAAGACGATTATAGATCTCGGCGGGGCTAAACATTTGATTCAGTTAACATATTTTGGGGAACAAGCAGTTCAGCGTCCCGCGTTAATCCTCCTTTGTTACCTTGCAATGCACGTTCCTGATAGTGAGACACTAGCTCAAGACGAAGTGCTTGTAGTGCTCGAATGGGCGTTAAAACAAGAGAATTACTTTCGGTATGACGAGTTTGTGGAACCCCTGATTAACGAAGCAAAACAAAGATTAGAGATCTATCAGTCTAGAAATACAAGAGGGTCATTCATGCGGTAATTTAAGTATATATAACATTATAACTTATCAAATGATAAGTTTTGGGTTTCTTAATGTTACATTTTTTCCTAGTGTACATAATGTTAGAGAAATGTAGCTAGTCGCTGCTTTGTAGATGTAACGTGACATTAATTTTTCGAGCAGATCGTGAGCATCAGAGCTAGCGTTATAGCAAAAAGTGCTTTTACATAAGCATTTTTTTCCTATAACTTAACAAAAAAGAAAAAAAGAAAAAAAAAAGAAGAGAAAAAAGAAAACACCTTACTCCATCACTCAAGTTATAACACACCGAGCCCCACATTTTTAAAATTATTTTCATTTGTTCAAATAAAACAACTTATAAAAATTAAAACATTACATTATTTAAATAAAATAACTTATCAAATTTATATATTTTAGAAAGTAATTATGTAAGAAAAAAAAATCAAATGGTTAACAACGCAAACCTAATAAGGGCTAACGATGCAAGAACTTAACTAACGAAGATTAAAAGTGAAAAGAAAAGAAGAAGATGCATCATCATCTTCTTCTTCCTTGTATGACCTGCAAAAAAACACACACATAAACACATTTATTAACTCATTAGTTAATAACACAAACAGAAAAGTACAAAACACACACACAAACAAAACCCAACAAAAGAGGGATAACGCGCAACTGAGTCCGCGAGACCCGTTAGCGAGAGGTGTTGGCTAGCGTTATAGGTCAGCGTTAGGGCACCAACAGCCCTATAACACCGCTCACGGTGTGCTCTTGCAAGACGTTCGATACCCTTATTTATACTTTATATATAATTAATTTAATTCCGGCTAACTCGTCTTATAGTTGAAGTGAAAAGACAAACAATGAGTTATATCCATCCATCACTAACAATGAAACCTTACTTTTTCTTTTCTTATAGTTGAAGTGAAAGAAAAACAGTGAGTTATATCAATCCATCACTAACAATGAACCTTACTAAGATCTAAAATCTGCTTCAAACATTAAAAAACCAATTCGACGGCCTATCTTTGGAGGTACCAAAAACATAAACGAAAAACAGCCTCAACACAATTAGCGGCATTACGACATATAAACCCTAAAAGAAACACTTGAGCTTGATTGAACCTGCGACTAGGGACCAACATCTCCATCGATAATAAAAGATATAGATACCTAAATTTGTAACACCACGCGTGGACAAATGAGTTTCCATATGATAGTAAATACACATCACCAGAAACTCGGCCATCACTAGCGAAATAAGTAGTGGGATCTAGAGGTGCACAAAGTCCGGGCCAAGTTGGGCTTGGACCGAGCGAAAAAAGCCGAGCATTTATAGTTCAAAAAGCTCGAGCCTAAAATCCCGGGTGTGCTAAGCCGAGCCTATTAGGCCTTTTCGGCCCAAATGATCTAGACATTTGTAATAATAATATAGTTATTATATATGAAAACTAGCTTCATAACCCGCCCAATGGGCGGGTTCGCTTCATTTTATTGTTTGACAATATCTAAGTTGACGTAAGTAAATAATGAATAATGACAAATATGTTAAATAAGTTGGAAACAAAAAGGCATTGTTCATGTATTATATGTAAAAAGAAAAATGATAAGTATGGGAACAAATCAATTACATGATGCTTATTCAAATACGAAATATAACTTATTTGTACACAATGTTTGTTGTGTAGTTTGTGTTTTCGCCATCTTTGTTACAACAAAGAACATACAATACATCTAATAGACAAAGGTTTTAACACCAATCATACAATACAAACAAACATCTTGTATAGGAAAACATAACTTTTAAATTGGCTAACCTGCTTTCAACCGAAACTAAATATAGACATTTTTGTATCTTAAAGTAGTGGACCACCTAGCTTATACATATAACCAACACTTGTGTATCTTAAAGTAGTGCACCACCTAGCTTATATACATATAAACTGAAATTCTGTTTCCTAACACAACTATTGGATCCACTAAAAAACTTTGATCTTTTTAAGCCCTGCTTGCAACTCGTGACTCCACTAACTTAGTTTATATGAACACGAAGGAGTCACAACGCAGAACAACAGAGTTATGACTAAAAATTTAGTGGCTGCAAGTCTCACAAGAGTGGTCCCATATTTGAACAACATTTGGTTCGCACAAGAAATACTATAACATGGATCATAAAATAGTAAGGATTTACCTGCCATTAGATGAAGCTCCTTCAACTACCAATTTGAGTACCTCCCTTCCATCATCAAGAATTGCGACTCAATTTAATCGAAGCAACTCTTTTGGTAGTTGTTTTGAAAAGCGATATTGAGAATAAATTAAAGCATGTTTGTGAAGAGAAGTAGCAGCAGTAGCTTCTCTATTTTCACCTACGCCAATCTTCACAGACGTTCCATTAAAATGTCTTTGTAGCATTCTAGCTCCATCTGCACACACCCAAACACCCTTGTACTACATGATAGTCAAAGCACATGGTCAAACAGTGTTCTTTCAAGTAATAAAGTTATAGAGGTCATATACCAACGTTAATCAGGCCTCACCGGTTAGCTCAAATCTTTAAAATATAAGTTGGACTCTGGAATCCTGTGAAAGGATTTATAAGTTGAGTTTGACTCAGTGTGGCCTTCGTTTGACAACTGATTCCTTTAACAACATCTTTATATGATCAACTTCTTTCTTCATCCCATCATACTCCGCTTGTGCGGTAGAAAGTTCTATCGAGAATCTGCAAGACTTTTCGTGATACAAGATTTTTCTTTAAAATCTCTAAATCAAGCATTAACTTCTGTGTTATCCTTTCCCACAGTTTGGCTTCATCACAAAGCTCTTGAATGGTGTCTTCATTTGCCTCCAGAAGGTCCTTTGAAGAAGTAACGTTCATTAGCAATGTTGAGGAATCAAGCAGAATTTGATAGGTGTCACGTACTCGTGTTCTTGTTCATCGTGAGTTATTCTTGATTTGAATGACGAGTTGTTTGACTTTGAAACGGAAAGAGCTTCCTCAAAAAGGCAAATGCATTTAGGAGAGCTATTTTTGGAGTTTGCATTGAAATTATGCTTGATTCCATTTAGGTGACTTTTTTGAAAGAATCTTTCTTTCTCTAATGAATATTCAGCCGAATCATTGTTTTTATTTGAACCAGATGGTTCGTAAGTTTTTTCCTGCTTTGACATAAACAATAGAATGAAAGAAAATCAATATATGTAGACGATTCTTGTTCTTAGTGGGCAAATTTACATGTAAATGTTACAACTAAAATTAGCCAAATTATTTAAACATCCAATTCTCATTACTCTATATCACATAATCACTTTCATAAATCCGCCTTAAAACATATAACAACTTATGTTCAAACTGATATGAATCATCGTACAAATCAAGCAACTTACTACTTAAAACTTTTTTATTTATTGTAAAGCTTTTTGTAATTATCTAATATGTTTTTTTGTTGGCATATCAAATTTGAAGTTGAAACTAAGTTGTTTGACCAAAAAGATCAAAGTTTGGAAGTGAGATAATTGAAATACCATGATTTTAATCCTTCCAAGAAGTGAAGTAGGATGCATGTCTTGACTTGATGCAGATTTAGCACTGAGGTTAGGTGAGGCTTCGACCCGGTGATCGACTACCGACATCATCATAATCTTCGATCCACTGCGCTTCTTCGGATTGGATCCGAGTATTTTGATCCTTCAACCCTTTCATATGTATTGACTACTTTCAGTATCAAATATAACACATAATTATTTCACACAAGCTATAAAGTCATAGCAAATATGTACCTGAGTTTTGATCTTGGTGTTAAACACGGATTTTGACACTGAAATGACGACAATATATGAGGTTATTTGCATTACAATTGAACTTTGTGTATCAACCCATAAGTTTAATTTGTTTACCAATTTGACCCATTTAAGATAAAATACAACCTAAATTGACTTATCGTGATTTTGTTACACAAAATCAATGTAATACATTATACATTCCATAAACATAACATTCACTGTAAAAGCTGTCCCATAGTTGCATTCTTCAACGACAATGAGACCGGAGCAGATGATCTTGAACTTGTATAGTAACGCGCAATATTCACGGTTGCTTCCCCAAGAATACCAGATCTTAAATCTGAATCTTCATTTCCGTCAGGTAGCTCTTCCGTTTCTTATTGTAGTATATCAATCTCGTCATTCTCATTACATTCTCACCATGAGCAGTGTGTACTAAAGTTGGTGGGTCGTGTATCATGTACGGGTTAAAACAGGTGATTTTGATGCTTAGATCAAGACAGGCCAATTGGGTTGCCGTGAAGGCTGAAACATTTTTGGTTATATTTATAAATTAAAATTAGTGAGTCAAATAGGATAGGATTACAATATTATTTTAAAGCTGATAAATACACTTTAGCCGACTGCTAAACCGTTCTACACATTTGACCGTCACCTTTAACTGCTAACTTTATGTATATCAGGATCGACCCATTGACAAGTAAATGGGTCAAAATTGAACCTCTATCGATAGTTTTAAACATGTAGGTGAGATAGATGAACTTACTCCTACATTCTCCATCATCTGGTAGTATGCCCTACCGTGCAATGGGGTATGACCTTGTCGAGACTCTTTGAGAAATATCTTGTTCTGGAAACAGCATACACAAACTCATTAGCCAAGGACATACTTTATACCTAGATCCACAATAAATAGCAAAAAAGTGAATTAACTGTTTTGAATGGTTTCAATGGTGAAGGTGGAATATTTACTGATATGCCAATAAAAACTATTACCGCAATACACTAAGACGGGTACCTTCAAACTAAATAAACAATCTACCACACGACTTCCATTATCTGCATGTTTTATAAAATGCAATAAAAATCAGAACTTTATATCATAAAAACATAAGTTGTACAAAAGACTGAATCTCAAGCACCCTTAAATAATCCAATTGTGCTTCATGATGTACATTTATTTTAATTAGTAAATTGAAAAAACGCCTACCATTCAAAAATAAGTATAGCAACCTATTTTGAATAATCATAAAAACAATCATAGAATAAAAAAAACATCAGAAAAATAAAATCATCGATCCAGTAGGGTCGCTTATTAATTCTGGCTTTCAATAATAGATTGACCACAAATAAGCCAAAAAGATAAAGAATCGCATACCTTCAATAGTTTGAAGAATTGTCATTGTGAATCAAATGTGAGAGGTGATTTTCCTGAGATTGATTTGAAGATTAAGGTTTGTTGGTTGATTTGAATATCATGAGCTATGATCGATATAGATTTTTAGGAAATGCGTGTGAAAGGGATTTGGTTACAAAGTGTTAATAAGAAATTGCCGAGTGAGCCGGATTTTCAGTTTTGATATGATTTAGGAAATGGTGAAATGGAAAGGGGGAGGTTTTTTGATGATGGTTGACTAACATTTGAAAGAACTAATATTACTTTAGAAGTAAAAGATTAAACATAAAATATGGATTGCTTCAATGGTTGAGTTGTTTGTCTTTGAACCTCTACACCCATGTTCGAATCTTGGTTTTTTTAATAATGTATCCGGGACAAGTGCCATGGTGGCATTTCCACCTCATCATAGGCGCCATGTCACAATAAAAATGCCTAGTAAGCATTATACATGTGTCATGCTTAGTCCCATATATATATATATATATATATATATATATAGATATAGATATATTGGATCAACATCTATCTATTATCTATTATATTTATATATAATAAAATAAGCTTTTGTACAAGCCTACTAAGCACCTTGCATTAAAAATTGATTTAATGCACTACCTTATTTAGCTTCATAGTACAATATTTTTATGCAGAGGTTTTGAAAGTCATATATAACAAAAAAGTCATAAAGCTCCTCCTTCTTCAATACGTTTCTTCTTATTTTTGAAAACCCATTAATAGCATTCTTAAATCCCCAATTCAAAAACCTACGAACCAAAATCCCCAATTCAAAATTGCATTCTTTTTTGAGTTTATTTTAATTAGATCGAGGATTGCGTATGTTAAGTCTCCGTGCTTGATCGATTTCATCCTTCTCTTGCTGCAAGTGGTATAATATTTTTTAATAATGTATCGGGACAAGTGCCATGGTGGCATTTCCACCTCATCATAGAGGCCATGTCACAATAAAATGCCTAGTAAGCATTATACATGTGTCATGCTTAGTCCCATATATATATATATATATAGATATAGATATATTGGATCAACATCTATCTATTATCTATTATATTTATATATAATAAAATAAGCTTTTGTACAAGCCTACTAAGCACCTTGCATTAAAAATTGATTTAATGCACTACCTTATTTAGCTTCATAGTACAATATTTTTATGCAGAGGTTTTGAAAGTCATATATAACAAAAAAGTCATTGATGAGTGTGTAAATACTCATCATTTTTGTACAAAATAAACTGCAAAATCATCTGAAAACACTCAGAAACACATCAAAATGATCAAAATATCACAAATCAGTGTTTTATGTGTTTTAAATGCAAAAATATCAAAATCAGATTAAAAACATATCAAATTTGCAAAAATTGCAGTTTTAGTCCCCAAGTTTCAAAAGTTGTCAAAAACAGTCCCTGAGCACATAATTTCAAAAGTAAAGTCACCAAAGGTCCTTTTAAAATCAAAAGTTGTCAAATTTAGTCCTTTGGTGAAAAATATGAAAAGTTTGAGAAAATTACAAGTTTAGTCCTTCAACTTTGCATAATTGGCAGAAGTAACCCCTCAATTTTCAGAATTTACTCCAAGGTCCCTTGTCATTTAAACCCTTGTCAAACCAATTTTGGACCCTTGACACCATGTGACCCCCTGTCATAATGAATTGTGAACCCCCTTCTATTATTAACTCTGGTCAAAAGCTTGGTCAAAACACTCCACCCATGGCGCCAAAGTCCACCATCTCAACTGCTTTCTCTGCAACTCAGAACACCCATCCCCCCTCCTCAATCCCACTTCACCATGTCCCCTCCACCTTAGCAAACATCCAAACTTCATTAATTACCCATCCCCCCTCCTCACTCAACCCCCAATTGGCAGAAAGGAAATTTGGCGCCAAATTCCCATTTAAACGGTTGTGATTATTTTCAAACCATCCAATGGCTAGGATTGGTGGGAATTCATCAGAAGTGAGAGAAAATGCATTTGGGTATAAAAGAAAGGCAAAAGGAAGCAAGGAGGGGAGTCTTGTAGTTTTCAATTTTTAACTTAATGTCGTTTTTATGTTAAAAGCTTTAGATAAGTGAAAAACTTGTTGTAATCTGTTTCTTTGTATCAAATTAAGAGTTTTGTAATCATTATAAACTATTTCCAGTGATAAATTCAAGTTATGTTCAGAATTCATGTTTAAAGCCACTGTTGAAATTTTCCATTTCCAAATCACACTCAAAAGCTTCATAATGATTGTTTCTCAGTTCCATTGAGCTTAAATAAGCTTAGCATAGCTTTTTACAAGCTCAAATTCAAGTTTACATTCAATTTGAATCTTGGTCAACAAAAGTCAAACAAGTGCAAAAAAATGATGCAGATTTGGTAAATGGTTGGTGCAGGCATGGAATTGGGTTGAATAGTAGCTAGTTGGATTGGATTATATAGGTTAGTGGTTCATGGTTTACAGTTTGCAAGCTATAGCAGCTTTGGACTTTTGTAAGTGATTTTCTCAAATCATTGCATAATTTGTTTTTTGTAGTTATAATCTGTCAAACCTGTCTTTACAGTAGTGTTTAGGTTAAGTAAACTTAGATTGATCATAATTACAAGGCTGCTCAGTGTTTGTCTCTTTTAATCTTCACAACAGTCAAATATAGGGGTGTTTGGTTCTGCTGAATTATCTGTCTCAGAGGTCTATTCAATGGTTGATTGCTGTTAGTTCATGTGTGTTAAGTGTATTTAAGCTCAATTGAGTCAACATCTTGGGTCTGCTAGCTCAAAAAGTCAAAAGTTCCTTTGAATCTGTCTCACTTGCTCACTGTTGGAGTTTTAAAATTGCAACTCATCATTTTGTGTTTAGAAATCAATAATATTGCTTGCATTAGGTTTATAACATCATTTAACATCAATCTCAGTGAAAAAAAATGGAATCAAAGTTCATCTAAGTCAAACTTGCATATTTCTTCAAAAGTCAAAAATCCAAAAACCTGTTTTTGAGCCAACTACAAGGATTTTTCCTTGATTCATTTGTGGGTCAAATCCAGTGAGATTTGGTGTTTCAAAAACTTCTATTGGTCTAGTTTGTTATTACTATTTTTACTGATTTTTGTCAAAATTTTATAAGCTTCAAACAAGCTTCTCTTTTGGGTGTCAACTCCCCTGCTCACAGTGAACTCAGTACATGAGTTTTCTCAGATTTGTCTAGAGTTGCATAGGGTTCATAAGAACTCACCCAGGTCTGAGTTTTGGTGCACATGTTCCCAACCAGGTCTACTTTAGGTCTCTATAATTTATTTCCAGTGTCTAGCTTATTTGATTGCTTATTTTATGGCTGCAAGTAGCTCTCAGAAATCTGTCTTAGTCTAAAAGCTCAAACATCAAATCTGTTAGACTTGTAATCCAGTAGGTTTAGCTTGTTGTAACTTGTTTCATTTTAGTTATTTTAGCTTATCATAGCTTGTGTATCAGTTTGGTAGCCTTTGGAGTGCTTTTGGCTTATCAAGTGCTTATTTCAATAAGCACTTCCATAGCAGTTTCAAATTCATCCACATAAGCACCTGTTTTTCTATTTTTCCTTTATTCCTTATATAATTTTAGACTTTTCCTGAAATTTTCAGATTTTTCCAAGTTGTTTTGCTATTTTTCTTAATTTAAATTAGTTTTTAAGTATTTTTAATTAGCTTTAAATACAAAAAATTAAGAAAAGGTTCAAAAAAATAATTTTTCAATTTTCTTAGGTTTAGATAAATATAAAAAGTGAAAAAAGTAATTTTCCAGATTTTTCATAGTTTATTTGGTAATTTTTAGTAATTTAATTAGTTTTTAATAGTTTAAAATTCCTAAAAAATAGAAAAATAATCAGAGAAATACAAAAATAGTTTTGAAAATTCTAGTTTGTTATTTTAGACTTTTCCATTTCATAATTTTATTTTTCTAGCTTTATTTCCTAATTTCTTGTATTTTAGGTAATTATTTAATAGTTAAAAATAGTTTTTAATTAATAATAATTAGAATATTAGTTATAAAAATAATTTTCTTTTTCTAAATATTTTCTTTTATCATTAGGATTGTTAAAATATCATTTTCATATTTTTAGGGTTAATATTGTGTAAATTTCACGTTTTTATTTGTACGTCACGTAGATTTTAATTTCAGTTTTATAAAATCATAAAAACAAAAACATCATTTTAATTATAGTGATAGCGTTTATTTAATAGATTTTATCTTTTTAATTTCCTTTAATTTGCATTTAAGCCGTTGTTATTTATTGGCTTTTTCTGTAGTTATAATATTATCACAAATCCCTTTTCTGTTCAAATTCCTCGATCACTAAACGTTTGATAATCCATTGCACAACTCGCTGGGACATAACGACCCGGGGAAACACTATACTCCTCAGATCTTCATTGCATTCGTACTTAAGCAGTTTTAAGCTGGTTACGGTCTGCCATTCATAAGTGGCGGGCTTGTGTGATTTAGTTTGACTGTTTGGCACGCATCAGTCATAAAGCTCCTCCTTCTTCAATACGTTTCTTCTTATTTTTGAAAACCCATTAATAGCATTCTTAAATCCCCAATTCAAAAACCTACGAACCAAAATCCCCAATTCAAAATTGCATTCTTTTCTGAGTTTATTTTAATTAGATCAGGATTGCGTATGTTGCGTCTCCTGTGCTTGATCGATTTCATCCTTCTCTTGCTGCAAGTGGTATAATATTTTTTTAATAATGTATCCGGGACAAGTGCCATGGTGGCATT
Source organism: Chrysanthemum makinoi (assembly GCA_910596185.1). Classification (NCBI taxonomy): domain Eukaryota; kingdom Viridiplantae; phylum Streptophyta; class Magnoliopsida; order Asterales; family Asteraceae; genus Chrysanthemum; species Chrysanthemum makinoi. The sequence continues at coordinate 373,979,439 of OU343224.1, read as the reverse complement.
TCCACCTCATCATAGAGGCGCCATGTCACAATAAAAATGCCTAGTAAGCATTATACATGTGTCATGCTTAGTCCCATATATATATATATATATATAGATATAGATATATTGGATCAACATCTATCTATTATCTATTATATTTATATATAATAAAATAAGCTTTTGTACAAGCCTACTAAGCACCTTGCATTAAAAATTGATTTAATGCACTACCTTATTTAGCTTCATAGTACAATATTTTTATGCAGAGGTTTTGAAAGTCATATATAACAAAAAAGTCATAAAGCTCCTCCTTCTTCAATACGTTTCTTCTTATTTTTGAAAACCCATTAATAGCATTCTTAAATCCCCAATTCAAAAACCTACGAACCAAAATCCCCAATTCAAAATTGCATTCTTTTCTGAGTTTATTTTAATTAGATCAGGATTGCGTATGTTGCGTCTCCTGTGCTTGATCGATTTCATCCTTCTCTTGCTGCAAGTGGTATAATATTTGTTTCATTTTTTGTTAGTTTTGAATTATTTAGTAGTAGCTTACGTATTAAGCAGATTCTGTTATATAGAGTTATAGTGATGTTTGACGAAAATTTATCAAGTCCGTTTTTTAGTGAATGATCGTGATGTTAGCTTATATAATTCGGTTATAGAGTTATGTTGCTGTTTAGTTTCGAAATACTTGATTTGAATGAAGGAATCACGCGATTTGAGAGGAGAATTGTGATTTTTTTTAACAATTCAGAAAAGATGGATAATGTCCCTGAAAAGTTTATTCTATATTTTTGTTTTGAAAGATGGATTGGAGGTACAAGAAGGTGGAGAAGCAAAGAGCAGAGCAACCCATTGATTAGAACGAGATCCGAATTACTAGCAAAAGGAGGATGCGAAGCTATATTACCTGTGCCATGACTTTGCTTCAGGTAGCCTCTTTGCTTCTAATTCATATAGTGGTTGTATGGGGGTGTTTGTTTATGCTTATATGTGGTTTATGAGATTATTTGTTTTCCTTTTTGCAGCATTGCTGGAGGACACGTTGCAAATCAGATTGAAGAATTTTCCTTTTTGCAGCATTGCTGGAGTTGATCAATAAACGGGTCCCTCAAATTAGAAACATGATTGAGGTGCAATTCCATAAAACTCTTTTTCATATCCATTTCGAATAGGGTCTTTTTTCTTAACTAAGAACGACAATAACTTCAACATTAGCTTGCAGGCAACAGAAACAAGACTACGAGAAAGAAATGCTAAATGAAAGAACCGTCATGTTATCTGGTGGAGTAGCTGTTATCCAAGTGAGTTTTAGCTCTTTGGTATTCTTATTTTAGCTCAATGTGGGCATGTCATCACCACAACCACTGTTATTTTAGGATATTTGTTAATTATAGTTGTTGGATAACGTTTATTGGTATCTCTTTTACTATAATAAAGGCACGTTTATTCTCTGAAGTAATTTATTTGAAGCTTATTACCCCGGCATAGTTGGCATTGTTTAATTTATTTGAAGCTTAAATCAAACCTGAACATTTTGTATGAAGTAAAACTGCACTATGTGATGTTGTAGGTTACTCATATTATGGGGGTCTTTGCATTTGGGAGACTTTATTTTATTTTGGGTGCAAGTGAGTGTATCTCCAATTTGTTGTTCTGCAATTACGTTACAAGTTTTAAAATGAATTGTTTGTCAATCTATTGGTTTTTGTTTCGATAGTTAAATGTTAATAACGATTTATATTCTCATTGTTAGCTATTACTATTTTTCCGTTTTGCAGATTGTCTCAATAAGGAAGAACATAACCTGTCATCTTTTGGGGGAAGTTGATCAATGAACCAACCTACATCACTTGACCGTCCGGTCACACGATGCAAGTAAGTGGCGATAATTCTTTACTGTTATAAAATTTACTATATTTGATATGTTACAGTTTTTTAGTTTAATTATTGTTGATTGTATGTTTGATTGTTAATGTTGATTGTTATTTTGATATTTTTTGTTGGTCGGATTATAATTGAATGTTTGTTGATGATCGGTTAAATGTTTCAAGTGGGTTGTTATTGAATGTTTATGGATGGTAGTATTATGACCCAAACACAAGTTTATTTTATTTTGATAATTATTGGCAGTTTTTGAGTTTACTGAATTATGAAAACATAATAAGCTGTTTTTAGAAGCTATTGTAATGTGCTTATCTAAGGGGGTTTATAATGATCATAAGCTGATAAATAAGCATAAGCTCTCTTACAAGAATTGTTGTGATGTATTTTTAAAATAAAGTTTCCAATGAGTTTGTGGGTTACTTACTATTTTAGTATATATGGTACTACCAAATAGCTCAAAAACAGGTTGGTAGTTGATTTTATATTGAGTAGTAGTATTAATTGGTGTTGATGTTTTATGGGCAGTCTTCAATGTCACGGATTCAGAAGGGAACAAAATAACAGATGAAGAAATCTTGGATTACATTCAAAAGGTAAAGATTCTATTTTTTTACCTATGATTCAACAGTTTTGTAGGTGTTGGTGTTCTTTTATTCTCTATGGGTCATGGCGATATGGTTTTTAGGGATGCATAGGAAAGAAAGTGGCAAGATATTTAGATTTACGTGTAATATTTAGCAAAATGACTTAGTTTGTAATGCTTTGGTTCAGTATAATTCACAGTCGTACACTGGCATATCTTTGTTGTCGTCACACATATATGCTCATTTATGTTGTTCTAATTATCCTACATTATTTTGAGCTTGTCTGGTATCATTATAAGTGTGACCAACCAAGCGCCACCAAACAGTTCCACTTCACGTGGTATCCTACTTATGTTTATCATGGGTTGGAAAACGCGTTTCAGTACTTATTTAATAACCTCTGCACTTTTTTTTACATCTACAGGTTGTTCAGTGGATACAAATAGGCCAACACAAAATGTATGTGCAACTTCATATTCTCATAACGATCGCATATAGTCATTTGTTATTGGCAAGCGACCATATACTTTAACTTTCCGTTAACTTAATGCATGTTTACTACTTAATCCTTTTTCTCTTTTAAGTAGCACTACTGCTTTAAAAATCTTATACTGACTCACTCATTATTGCTACTATTATAGGTGAGCATGGACAAACAATATTAGTTACTTGCGTTACTTGAACTTGCAGCTGAAACATTACTTTGACCCTGTTGTTTTTGGGTCTTCCATTTTACGGCAAATCAATATGCTTCTGCTTCTATTCTTTTTATTTGTGTTTTTTCCTTACATTAGGATCTTAGATGATGGGGTATCTTTTGTAGTTATGAGCTTATAACTTAATTATAGGCGCGTTTGTTTATTTTTGTGTTCAAAAATTATTTTCTTCTAATGTTTTTTATTGAGGTTATCACTACAACTAATATCCTATTTTTAAAATGACAGGGAGATTTTTGGAAGAAAAATACAAGGAATTTGGAAACAAAAAGGCGGCTACATCGTTTGTGCAGTTGACTGATGGTTCACATTTTCTCACCAGGTCTATAGATAACTCAACAAAGTACTGTTTGTTAAGCCATCACTCTCATTGTCCTATATTCTTCCAAAATTATAGTTGAGGGACAACAGATCCTTGACATTAGTCAAGACATATGTTACTTACTACCCATTCATCGTCTCCGTAATGTCTTTACTTCTTAATAGATAAGCTTCATAAGATACTCAAAATAATCTATTTTTTAGTGCATTTGGTAAGCATAATGAAACAAAAGATCAAGGTTATAACACGTTCTCTTTGATGAATCTGTTCTATATGACATGTTTGTTTAATAATATGGATTTTCTTTTTTTGCAGAATTTGTAAAATGCGAAGGTTAGGCAAGTGGTGTTAATGGGATTGGCGCCAAACAGTTGTGCACCTACTGTTTGTGGCAATATGACAGCAACAACGGTGAATGTAAGCATTGTTTGAGCAATTTATAGTGTTTTGACCTGTTTCTTTTTGGTATTATCAAATTACAATATTGTAATCGTGTAACAAAGTTTATCTTGAAAACCTACTGATAGTATTATCTACAATGATGGATTAACTAAGTGATGAAGGTTAGTGAAACCTAGAGTTGGCAAAACGGACGGGTCAAAATGGTTTTGGTCTCAAGAACATTTTCGCATGTTAAAAGGGGTTGGGTTTAGTTGATATGAAACATTCTTAGTGTGATACATGAATTTCAACCATTGACTTTTAAGGGGTGTTTGGAGCTGATTCCAAACAGCAGTTTTAAAGGGAAGATAGGGTCGTTTCAAAGGGTGTTTGTATTTTCTTAAAAAATGCAGTTTAATGGTTGTCATCTAAAAGGCTGCAAAGTTTCAATTTTATATGGATTTATAGGTATGCCTTTTAAGGGGTGTTTGGGGCTGCTAAAAACTTATGTTTCAAAGGGATATTTGGGTCTTTTCAGGGGTGTTTGTGACTGCTGCAGAACTGCAGTTTCAAACATAAATCTATTGTAATGCCTCCTTTTCTATGATCTTGAATCAAATACGCTGGATTTTTTTAGTTAATGAGTTAACCACAATCTTTTTGTTTAAATTGATTATCTACTTTTCTTTCTGTTAACTGATGATGATTTAAAATAGTTGTGGTAAGTTTCCTTTTCTGTTAACTGATGATGATTTATATTTTAAGGTTGTTATTACTTCCCCATATCAAGAGTTGAGAGATAAGATTGTTTAAGATCGTAAAAAGAATCTGAAAAGAAGGTATTATAATGACACGGGTGAGTACCCGAGTGAGGCAATGGTAGAAAATATGCTTTCGGGAAGTGGGAAAGTGTTTTAAGTGCTTGACTGGAAAAGGGAGTTGGTTCTTGAGACTAAAGAAAGGCATGAAGTTGTGAATGATATTAAAAAAAGTTTGAATAAGCTTCATCAAGTGTTTCTTGATATGGTGGTTTTAGTTAAGACGCAAGGTCAAGGTTTGAATGATATTAAAGAGAACGTGACGAAAGCGGGAGGCTTTTTGAGTGGCGGAACAAACATTTTGTTTTATGCTAAGAAAAAGGATAAGCATAGCAGGTATTGGGTGTGTTTAATTTGGGAGTTGGTAATAATATTATGTGTCGTTATCTTTTTATCTAATTTCAAGTTTTATGTTTCGTGATACTATGTTAGGATATGATTCGTTTTTTAGAATGAACGTTTATTAATTTAATTTCAAGTATACATGTTATTTAGAGACGACAACGCATGAACATTTATTAATTTAATTATAATAAATTCAATTGATTATCGAATAATTCAATCGAAATTATTCATGGATTCGGTTTAAGATAGTGAAATAGGTCACTTTTTGTACGGGTCAAAACAAGCATTCCCATACAAGGGAACCCCATAAAAAAAATGTTCCTTCTAATATTTATATGTTTGACGTTGTTAGAGATGAGAGATCATCAAAACCGACCCATTGCAAACCAATTGGGTCAAACTTACATCACAACATGTAAAATTACAATGAAAATATTATAACCAACTTTTGTGTAGATAATATTATAGGTCCTATGTAATAAAAATGCACGTTGAGCGACATTTGACCCATTTAACCAATTAGCTTTATGGTTTTCTTAATATCTCATTTTCATATTGCTAACAAATAGATTAGCGTTCACATACGTCATTTGCTATTCAAGACCGTCAAATTTGGAGACGACAACGGCATCGATGTTTGTTATTTTAATTGTTACAAACTCAATTGATTGTCGAATAATTCATCTATTATCTCATTGTTTCTTTCATATATTAATGGAACATGTTTACATTCGTTGTTTTCTTTTTATCTCATTTATCTATTTCTTTAAAAACTAACCCGGTGTCAACGGGTCTCTAAGCTAGTATATAATAAAATAAGCTTTTGTACAAGCCTACTAAGCACCTTGCATTAAAAATTCGTTTAATTCACTTCCTTATTTAGCACTAATTTACAAAACTCTAAAGCACCTAATAAGTTTTAAAGTAATTAATGCTCTACTTACACATTCCTAAAAATAAATACACGCTCCTTCTGAATTATTCAATGGCTTCTTTTGTACGCTTTTAAAACACACATTCAACCTTCGCTCCTTCGGCTTCACCAATTCAGAATTCAAAAAACAAAAATAGGTTCTCAAAACTATTGCTTTCACCACTTCTTGATTCAATCACACGGCTTCACCTGTTCACCAATTCAGAACAACTATTTGAATGTTTAAATATTCTAATCGATTCATCCGGTTCAATCTTAATCGCGTCTATTGAAGTTTTTTAGGGTTTGAGCTTAAATCCCATAGTAGTGATTGATAACAGGATTAGAGTTCTATTAATGTGTTAGAATAGTTAAATCTAATTGTTTTTCAAACCCTAATTACTTCCAATTACATTATTTGGACGTGTTTTTTTTTTCTAATCATCAATATGATTGTGTTTCTATTCAATTCATTTGGGTGTTTTTTTTGTTTTCTGTTTTCTTTTCAGGTTGTTGTGATACATATATGACGATTTTGGGAGTTTCTACATAGCAGGTAACTTTTTGTAAATTGATTTAATTTATATTGATTTGGGTCTTCTTTGCTTAATTGTAAATTATAGTTGTATTGATATGGATTTTAGTTTGTGTATTATGAGCATTGTAGCGAGAATATAATTTCAACCATTTGGTCATGTGGCGTTGGCTTTGATATCTTACCCAGTTGGAAGATAATTTTTTGGGTTTTTTGTTAACTAATATGTAATCAACGTATAGAAGCTCGATCATGGCCACTGTTGATGACTTGGATTGTGTTACTCATTGAGGTACAACTTTAAGAGCCATTGATTAACAAGTATGTCCAAAGCTGTGTATTAATTGAGGTCGGTGTTGTTTCACAAACACAAACAAACGTAAAAGTTTGTAACATATATAATCGCAATAGTTTATGTTTTTAATTTTTGTTGTGAAGATGATGATAATTAGGATGACACTGAAGCACTTATGGCAGAGGTTGAACAAATAAGGAACGAAAGAGCCGAAGAGAAACTGCACAAAGTAAGTTCTTCTCAATACGCCTGATTGAATGCATTGTTATCGTTTCTTTTCTTATTTTCTCATTTTCATTAAAGTTCTCTTGCTGCTTAAATTTTGTTCAACTGATGGTTATGTATGCATATATACGACAGACCAAATGGGTGAATAAAACATATTAGCTTAAAGGAATAGGGTATAAAGAAACCGCTTACGCATATATATGCTTTTCGCGAGTTCCTGCCCTTTTGACCATTTGAGTTATTTGAGTCGAAATTTGTTGCTTTTAACGACTAATGTAATTAATCTTGATTCTGACAGACTGAGAATGAATAAGGACCAATGAAGTATGCACTTGGAGACCCGGCTCAAGCATATTCCAAATGGGCTGCAAACATGGTTGTGGGTCTAAAAATGGGTGTCCCGTGGATCATGTGCAAGCAAGATAATTATACAGATCCCACTGTAAGTGTATCCATCCTGCCTGGTCATGTTCGTGTTCCCATGTATTCTTTATCCAATGCTCATGGCCAGTTTTAGACTTTTTTCAGAAATATAATATTCATCAAACTTCGTGCAATTCATTTTTACAGTATAGTTACAACTCATCTCTCATTAAAATAGTATCAAATCTTTTATCTCTTAATTTTTAATGTAGGTTCACTGAGTTTGGAGGCGCGGTTCATTCCGGCCAGCCGAAGACTTTGGCATTTTCCGCGGCTAAACTTATACAAACGGGTGGATCAATTATAAATTACTATATGGGTAACTCTAATGTTTAGTTGTTCAGATATGGCTGCTTAAGAGAGGTGGTGTGTTGTCACTGGGGGAATATATGCTCAAGAGATAAGACTATTACAGGTATAAGTGTTTTCGTTCACGATTTTATATTATACTCAAACTTTCATGTATTTTACCATGAACCCGGAATCATGAAGAACACTGTGATTCTTAAATGTAACTTAATGACGTAGTAATAATTTCCACATATATTTTTCATTATTAGATTTTGTGCGAGTATGATCAGATTGTAGGTTGTCTTTAAAAATGTGATATGTAGCTCAAAGTTTCTTAAATAGTTCTTACACTTATACCTGTTTCATATCTCATCTGCTCAACATGTATCTTTTCTCCAGCCCTGTCTCATAGGGTTTTGAGTGAAGTCATCTCTAAAAGGATTTGGTTATATGTAACGGTTTCAGAGGATCCTTAATGTATAATATAAATACACGATTGAAAACCAAAACGAAATATCTTCATCCTCTACATTTGCAATTCTTTATTCTCTTTTTACATGTTATGATTCATATATAAGTCGAAGTTGAACTGATTGCATTCTTACTTTTTTATTTTGCAGGCTTCCAATATCAATCTACAATGATTCGGAACTTTGAATTCGACCAATAATTTATGTAAGTTTCAGTTGTATTTAAATCCATGACGTTTATATTATTGTCTATCTATCTTCATCAACTACTTCAAAAAATTTGAGTCACAGGGTTATAATTTTCATGAATCAAATCAGTGAGTTTGGACGCTCCTCTTTGATGTATTTTTGTAAGGTATTGAATACCATTAAACGCGTGTAAGATGTCTTCTCATCCAAGGATCGTTTTCATAATTCTTACCCAAGGCAAATCATTTTCATAAGTCTTTAATGCCATACCAATTCGACCAACATCAAGAATTTTTTTTTGCATATATGGTGAGTATCGATTTCGTTATAATTTTTAGGGTTTCGAATTTTTAGTTGCAAATTGCGGTTATGTGGCTATAATTTGTTTGTTACTTTATTCAATTTATCAATAATCAATCAAATTGTGCTTGGATTTAATTCAGATGATAGTCGGTTTATATTCTCATATTTTATTTTATCTCAAAACGGTCAGCTAAATGACGATTTTTGTTTTACTCATAACAAAATTAGCATTTGTAGGTTTGATTTACATGAATTTAGTTGAAAGCATCTCGGTTTATTTTCAGTGAGATTAGTCAAAAGGTTTCAATCATGCCTTTTTACATGAGGTTTCAATTTGCTATTCAAGCCGCCTTTTCAGATTGTGTCATATCACAGATACGGAGAGGAAGAGTAACAGACCAGGGTTTAACCCTTAAATGACATGTAAGACATGAGAAAGAAACCCAATGGAAGCCTAAAAGGGCCTGCTTTAAATTTTATGACATTTACTGCCTTTCGATATTTGTTGTTGTTATCATACTTGAACTTCATATCTCTGTTTATAAGTTTTTGTGGTCACTTGAGACTGATAGATCATTCCAAGGGTAGTAACTTGAATTTTTTAGTGCAGGGTGGCTCAAATTTACTATATCTACAAGAAAGACATTCCAAAAGCTTTAAAAGTAGCTCGGGCAGAGTTAAAGCTTAAAGCAAAGGTAGCAAAAAATGATGAGGTGGAATCAGGATTGCATATGTTGTTCAGTCTTGGAGTAGCAGGCCACTTGATTGAGCAAATTAGCTGTTAAGGTGGGTGTTCATTTCTGTAGTCAACCTGGGTCGTGTTTGGGATATGGTTCAAAGACAAACCAACGTAATTATTGATCGTGATTTTTTAACTTTGTATGTCATACTCAAATTCACGCCACCATCATCGTAAAACTGTGTAACTGTAGGTAGATTCAAATACAATTACATTCGTGATTATAGCTATATAAGTTCATATGTATATAGGTAATTGACACATGGATTATTTTTAGCAAGGTCAACAAATGCTATTATGAAATAACGAAATAACATGTTGAAGTTTGGATTTTCATTTAGTGCATATGATCGCTCAAACAGCGCATTGTAGCGATCAAAGGAAAGTTAGCAGTGATCACTATGTTCGTATTTCGCCAAAAATAAAGTAAGTCTACACAAGTTTTTGGGTAGGCTTATTAGCTTAGGCAAACACCCTAAACATGTTATTTGTGTTACGGCATGAAAGTTTGTTGCTATTTGGGGTTAAGATTCAAATGGTTTTCGGGGTACATAAATCGGGGTCTATTAATGATTTAATAGATAGGATTTGTACATATTAAAATGTTTGGGATGATTTGTTTGGGTTTTCATAATTGGGATTATGTAGACCAATACTGTTGATTGTATGTACATTTTGGAAGTGATTAAGAATTATGATGGGATAAGTGAATAGATAGGAGTAGGTAAAAAGTTAAAACTTTTGGAAGAACTGGTCGGTTTGATTGCACGTCAAAAAGTCTTTTAGAAATGATGAAATATTAGTTCTAATGGTGTGTGATTGGATATATTATTGAGTTGTTAATTGAGCCTCTAATGCTTTTTTCCCGAGTGGCCTAAAGCTAATGCATTTGTTTGATTGTTGTTAAACACAAAAACATAAAAGAATTTTTGTTCCATTTTGATTGATAAAGTGTGAATTGTCTGCTTTCTTTTAAATTTATGTTTAGGACAAAAGTTTAAAGTTATTTAAGCTAGACTTTAACCCACTAAGAGGGTGTTTGGATATGTGTTTTGAAAGTGATTATGTGATATTGAATAATCAAGATGAGTTAATAAGCTCTACCAAACGTGTTGTAAGCCTGGGGAAATGATGTTTGGTTGTGTCTTTGCTGCTTGAGCTTTAATAATCTCTTTAGGAAGTAATAGATACAAATAATTTCCCTTTTCCCTCTGAAAACTGTTGTTGCAGCTCACAAAAGTTGGTTATTGCAAATGATTATTAGGCTACCAAATAGTTAGCTAATTTTAAGGTTGCCAAAGTCCTTCAAGCTGGTTATTCACTGTGTGCATATTTTATCTATTTTTGCGACTTTGTGGTAGAAGAATGAAAATCTGTGCCATATGTTGTGGGTCAGGGTTTGGGTCAAAATGGGTCGTTTTGGTATGGTCGTGTCATGTTGACACCGAACACTTCTTTCTAACATTTTGAACTTTGCACAAGTTTTTAGAGATAGATTATCTCCCAATTTGACCCATTTATAAGTAAGTTGGTCGAAAGTCACCCCATATTGTATTTATAATACATTTTTTCTAAGTGCATGTAACTTTTAATCCGAAAGGTCATAATTATTACACTAAACACTTGCCATTTCGATAAATTTTTTACAAGACATATTTACTCATGTTGTTAATGTGATCTGTTATGTGGACATAGGGGCATTGTTTGACAGACACTTCTATGTTCGGTTTGTAACAATGTGGTTGAATAGGCGGAGCATAGTCTTTTATTATACATGCATGCTCTCAAGGTGTAGGATAAGGTATGAAGGTTTCTGATGAAATTACAAGTTTGAGCAAGACCTGTGTTAAGCTGTTTGGCAAGAAAAATAACCTGATTGAGATATAGCCTTGAAACTGAAAGATACTCTTATAAATGAACTACTAAATTACTTTTACATATCAAATGAGATTTATTTGAAAGTTAGTATCACTAAAGATACTACTGTTTTAGCTGTTATTAAAATATTGGTTTTACTAATACACGATATGTTATTTATTTGGAGTAATATATTATTTCAGGGGAATATAAAAATTACATCCATGCTATTTTTCAAAGATGATTCCTAAAAAGTTGCAATCTTTACGTTCCCGTTTCTAGGGTCAAAAGCCAAAGATGTTTGAAGATTGTAATTTGTGATGAAGATGATAATATCTTGAAAAATACTACAATACAAGCTTAAGATATTTTAGTATATAGAGTCATTGTGGATGTATGAGTTGTCGATAGTCCCACTTAATTTTTATGGGTATCAATGAATATCTTTCTTTTAATGAATTTTCGTTCGATTGTTAGTTGAATTAGCTCTATTTATAAGGTACTCCCACGTGTGTTGGTCAGTTGGTGCGTTTAATGTTGCAAGAATAAGTTCCACACAACAAGAAAGAAGAAAACTTTCCGCACATGGTTGATAACATTGTCTATTTCACGTATGGTGATGTTTTATTTACTTGGTAGAAATATCAATTAGGTAACATTTTTTATGTTGTTTTCGGTAAAATAAACAAATTTATGATGCAAAACACGGGGTTTAAACTATAATATGTAATAAGATGGATCAATGCATTTTTGTTTATCAAGTACAATGAACTATAAGGGTAGGAGACTTCAATCAATCTTTATCCGATATCAGTATCTTTTGCCATGACAATCAACAAAAGCCAAGGGCAATCGCTTTCTAAACTTGGTTTGTACTTGCCCCGTCCTGTGTTCACACATGGACAACTGTACGTTGACGTATCAAGAGTAAAAAGTAGGCGGGGTTTGAAGATTGTCGTTTGTGATCAGGATGGTAATCTCTCCAAAACCACAACAAATGTCGTGTATAAAGAAGTACTTGAAGGTCTTTGAACAAGGTTCATGTTGTATCATGTATGTATCATTGGTGTAATCACGTTATATTATATTATGGTTCATTATTTTTAATGTTACAAGGTTTGTTAGCAACTCAATTGATCATTAAAATCACACATCATTTTATGTTCGAGTCAATCTATTTTAGATTGGCAACGCGATGGTTGTAAATAGATTGTGACTCACACATATTTTAAATTTAACACATTTACGTCATTACTTTTATTATCATCTCATTTATCTATTTCTTTAAAAAATAACCCGGTGTCAACGGGTCTCTAAGCTAGTTTGTAAATACATTACTAAGAAATAACAAAACAAAGTTACAGATTATAAAGAATCACATTAATTGCACAATAAAAGCTCTCTAACAGTTTGGCGAGCTTTTTCAGGCTTTTTGGCGGGCTTATCAAAAGCCCAGGCTTTCGGGATTTTTGGGGCTTAGCCGGCCATGCCGGATTTGGTGGAAAATATAAGGACCATCTAGGCTGTTGGGCGGATCGGGCATTAGGCCGGATTTTGGTGAAAATATAAGGACCATTTAGGCTTGTTGGGCCGGATCGGGCTTAGGGCTTTTCAGGCTCTTTCGGCCGGGACCAAACTTGGCTCGGGCTTTAGCCCATCTGTGCGTTAGTTGACAACCTAGAACTGAGTTTAAATCACACCTATGGTCCAACCAATTAGGTGGCAACCTTCAGGCCGCCCAACGACCTATTAACGCTAGTCAAGATAAAGTTCCAATTAACAAATCTTGCTCATTCATTTTATTTCATTTTTAATCAAAATTTAAAAAGTAGCTTTCTTTATTTTATTTTTTTTTTTTTTCTTTTTTTTTTAAATAAAATATCTTACAAACAGTAAATCTTTAATCGACAAAAAATTACACCATCGCGACGAAAATCACGTGTGATTTCTCAAATCACATATGATTTTATAAATCACATGTGATTTTTTCAAGCATAAATTTCAACACTTACAAGAAACAGGTGATTTACTTTTCGTCGTGATGGTATAATTCTTTTTGTGTAATGATTAACGATTTTTATGTATTTACTTCTTAAAAAAATTGACTTTTTTTTTGTTTAATAAAAAAATGAGCGACTAGAATTTATTTATTAGATCTTTGAAGAATTAGAGATTTATATTAAATTTTTCTCCAAGTAAAACAAATCTAAGGATCCACAACAAACTGAAATGTTGCAAAAAAATTCACTTTGTTGCATGACATTGTAAAAAGTTAAGACATAAAACCTCAACATCGTTGTCGTCGTTTTCTTTGCTATTGTGTCATTGTTCGTAATCTAGTTTGTTGCTGATATGCGATCATTTTCCCGTTCTTAGTTTTGCCCATAAGACAACTACAACAATCCCACAAACAACCCCGCGACAACTCACTTTCTCTTTTTTAACCAAAAAAAGTGATTGGCACTTTTCTTTTTTTTATTTACACATTTATTGTACAAATTATTAAAGCTAGATGTAAATATAATACAACTGTCTAATGGAATACTTAAAATGTCTTAATAAAAAAAAAAAAAAATGCAAAGCAATTCCCTTAACCAAATGCTCATAGTAACTGCAATACCAACCAAATAGTTTGGTCCATGAACATATGAGATGTGACAAGAGGATGACGCGTGGAAAAAAGAGACAGCAAGTGAACACCACCCTCGTTACACCCATTCTAACATACTTTCACAAATCAAACCCCACCCATTTTGAAGTATAGATGAAATATGCCTATATCAATCACACAAAAAATAATGTTCAGAAAAGGATTACAATAAAAATAGTACAAAAATATCAGCCAAGCATATCCATCACAAAAGAACATACACCTCACCAAACGGTCCAAAACCCTAAATTTGATAATCGAAAACTGCATCTCAATCCATGCTTTTAGATAAACAAACCAATATAACCATAACAATAATAGTCAATAACTAGTAAATAACCATCATTAAAAACACTAATCTTGCACCAAAAGACCTAAATAACATTTTTTTCAAAATGGTTAAACCATCAATCCATCAACATCATAGAAACTTAAACATCAAACTTAAAAACACATAGTCAAAGTGTGGAAACACACACACACACACTTTATCATCAGCAGATCTTGAATGTAAAGTAAAACCATCTAACGGCCGCCACCATTAGTAGGACACTCCCTAGCAAAATGCCCATCTTCACCACAGTTGTAGCAGCCTCCTCCGCCGCCACCTCCACCACGTCCACCGCCGCCACGCCCACCACCACCATAACCACCGCCTCCACCTCCATAACCACCACCACCTCCCTGAGTACAATCCCTAGCCATGTGACCACTCTCACCACACTTGAAACACCCACCACCTCCGCCGCCTCCACGGCCGCCGCCACCACCATAGCCGCCACCGCCGCCATAACCGCCGCCGCCTCCACCATACCTGTCACCACCTCCCCCGCCTCCATACCTTCCACCACCGCCGCCTCCACCATACCCACCGCCGCCGCCTCCATAACGATCACCACCGCCGCCGCCACCGCCGCCACGGGTGCTGCCAACAACGTTGGCACCATCAGGACCAGTGACGTCAGCAGCTTTGCTCCGACCATCAGATCCAGTCTCAACAAGATACTCAACAGTCTCACCATCACCTAGACTTCTAAAGCCATCAGTTTTAATGGAAGACTGATGAACAAAGAGATCTTCAGTTCCATCGTCTGGTGTTATGAATCCAAACCCTTTTGTGTCATTAAACCACTTCACTGTCCCTGTCTTCCTCTCCTCACCCATTTTTTTTTGTTTTGTTAAAAAGATGAAAAGAAACCTCCAACTTTTGGAGGAGGATGTAAGATGAAGAAAACCCTAGATGAAAATCAGAGTGGTGTGGGCTTTATATAGAGGAAAGGTGGAAAGACGGTTTTGACCTTGTTGGGAATATCGTAGTGGGTTGTAGGTCATCTTGAAGTTATCTAACGGCTGGTATTTATCCAACTTTGGAATATTGGAATTTGGAAAATATTAGGCTAGATACCAAATGTATTCATCTTACATTTTAGCATCACCTTTCATTAAAATACTCACTTTATAAAAATACGTCTTTACAAAGTATCTCACATACACTCACAAACCAAATAAATAATTATAAAACTTATAAGGTGAACGACTCACCTTACTATCTCTAGATTTATGCACCTCTCGAGTGAGTGGGGATAGTTGGCATGGGATTCACGTGTGGGTGGTAGCATAAGGTGAGTGAATACCACTCATTGCCGACTAGCCTTAGTATATATCTAACCCACCATTTAATACGACGTCGTTGTGTTGTAATAGCTTCGCCCATTTTTCTTGGGGCTGTCTTTGGGGGTAAATTTGAGTTAGCTCATGGTGATGGGCTTTTTTTCTTTTTTTTTAGGTTGCTTTCTATAAGCGTAGATAAACATAAAACATGCCACATTTATCTAGAAACGTCGGTTCTGAGTATCGTTGGTGCTATCTTCGAGGTTTGCTATATGGCTGAGATCTTCTTTGGGTATTCTTTGCATGTGTTTTGGTTGTTTAATGTAAGTTTATGTTAATTTATGCAGGGCTATATGGTTGAGATCTTCTTTGGGTATTCTTTGCATGTGTTTTGGTTGTTTAATGTAAGTTTATGTTAATTTATGCAGGGTTATTGTGCGGGGTATTCTACAAACTGCAGGGTATGTAAGTTTATGCAGGGTATTCTACAAACTGCATGTTGTTGTTTATGCAGGGTTATTGTGCTTTCACTTTTTTCAATGTAAGTTTATGTTAATTTGTTTTTGCTACTACCATTTGTTTGTTAATTTATAGATGTGCATGCTATAACTAACTTGCGTTTGTACATTCGTCGCCCTTTAGCTGTTACTTTTTTACCTTGGAAATAGATATTTAGCCACGTCAGTTATCCGAAACAAAAAACCTGTTGCCCGTATAATTAACTTTGTTAGTGGACATAATGATTCGGCCGTCGATGATTGTGAATTTGATTTGCCAAGCATATCGTTGGGAGTTAGTGCGGGACAGACCGATGGATCTATAAAACATACGAGTTTAGCTACTATTATTGATACACCGTCTATGGTCGAACACTGTTGGTATTTGCCATTGTTCAGATGGTGTTCGGCGTATATCGGATTCCGGAAATTTGAGGGATACCAGTGATTCCTGTAGGTTAGTGGCAAAGGAAAATAGGCCTTTGTCTAAGGTTTACACCGGTGCCTATTGTCCGTCAGACGAAGGTGTGTTGGGTGGTATGCGACCATCGAAATAGTTGGTCATTGTTGAACCACATCCTGGGTCAACGGTAACGTTTCTTAGTGCTTCACCCATTACAATGACCGCTCAAGATACCGATAAGGGGAAGCGAAAGATATATGACATTTACCCGCAATCTGCTGACAGTTCTACTTGGATCTCATCAGCTGATCAAGGTAGATCACATGTGTTTTCTTATGTTATTATCATCGTATGACAAACTTATTAATTATATGCTCATGCCTTTGTATTGTGGTTACACATTTTAGCATAACGGTTGTTAGAAGATACAATTATGCACACGAACAAAGATTCAGATGCTACTTTCGATCATGTCAGCGTGTGTTGCCATTACATGCAGGTAACTTTTTTATTATATTTTTTGGTAACCATTTTGATGTCGACTGTTGTGCTGCAATTCATGATTTGTAAATGGTTTCGCTAATGTCTGATATTGTGGTGACTCTCAGTGAGATGCAAAGCCTGGGTGCCAAAATGTTTCAGCACGATGGTTGTTAGAAGATGCGATTATACACTTCGTACAAGATTTAGAACCGATTTCAATTTTGGTGAACGTTCGTGTTGCTACAGCTGGGGTACACGTGCCGGTGTCCGTTGATCGTCATGTCGATGCACAAGCTGGGGGCGCAAAGGTCTGGTCACACAGACTTACGCGGAACCCCACCCGATGAACAATTGCACCAGCAGATCCTTATGATAGAGCACTTCCAACATCAGGTGTTTTTCAGAGGTTCAATACATTTGTGGAAAACTATAAGGAGGGTTGAATAGTTTTTTCGATTTTAATTTATGTTTCAAAGATTTAGATTCGATCTTATATGAATTCGTATAGATGGATAGATAGTATGAGACAATAAGTAAAGTAAGCAATGAAAGCAAGTAAAGTAAAAGGATATAAAGTAGCGACACAAGTGATTTCTAGTGGTTCGGTATAACAAGCCGTAAAATTTCGGATTATTATAATAATATTTACCACGTCAGAAAAATTTAAATCAATTATTTTCTGACAGAATGCCAATATCAAAAATTTAAAACCGAGAGGTCATCTCGTTTCCTTAGAAATAAGACACCGCTAGTCCACTAAGTATCGGTATAATAAATGTGAAATTTATTATTATCCTAGTAAAATTTAAGCATACATAAGCTTAATCTAATAGTTATTCCATAATGCTTTAGCGCAGTAGCATTCAAAACTAAAAATAAAGAATTAGATAAGTGAAATATACACCTTTTCCCATTCACTGATAATTTACAGAAGAAAACGAGAAGTTATCTCGTGAATTTAGGAAGCCACGGCACCGCACGCATACCGACACCAAATTAATAACGGCAAATATTTATAATCAAATTTCAACATAATAAGAATGTCATAATATTACGTTTAAGAAATCGTTTCTGAAAATGTAATTCCTATATTTTTCTGGTATCAAGAAGGTATGTTTATTCGAGGATTCGACAAAACACGGAGTACCGATTATACTGCCTTGTATAATAAAACAAAACAGCCCCCAATATATCCCCACTCTCTCTCCCACGTTTTTCTTTCACCTGCTCCTTCTTCTCTCTTTTGTCGATACAAACCAGGATACAAACACCAAAATAGGATCTTTCCTTCTTTCTTTAAAGTCAACTCCCATAACCCTTCTTATCACTCTTCTCTAAATACTCAGGCTAACCACATAGCCATCACTGTCACCTTGAGGCGTGGCTAGGAGTGAGTGTGACAGACCAAGAACAAGAAGACTCCTACAAGCTAGACCATGGAAGAGTCAAGACTCCTTTCCTTTTTCCTCCTCTATAAATAGGGCCGATTTTGTTACAGGTTTCTCACATTTTTCACACACAATCACCTAAAATTAGGGTTCATAAATTAGGGTTCCTCCAATCATGGGGCTTCTCAAAATTGATAGAGGGGTTTTGTAGTTGAGGGCATAAGGAAGCTACTCCAGAAGTTAATTGTTCCAATTCACCTCGAGTCTCCTCCAATTTGGTTTCTTTGTTTCGGTGTTCATGTCCTTCGACCCACTGCCAGATTTTTGTAAGAATAATACTCTTGTTGTTTTTGTATTAGGAATTAATTGGTTAATTTAATTATGTGTATCTTCAGTTTCATGTATGTCGAGATATGGGTTATGACAAGGGATTTGTGAATTGGTAAAATATTGATTTCTATGTTGTTGTTGTCGGCTGTCACACAAAAGAACACAAGAAAAACCTACAATTATGAACTCATGAAAATTTACTTAATAATCGGCTTTTGAACTAAGATGTTTATTCCAGGTTTGTTTTAAAACTTAACAGGCTACACTGTTTTCGGCTTATGAGTAGTTCTCATTTTCTTAAGCTTAATAATCTTCCTTAGCCTATTTGGGTTGACCCAAATGATTTTTACTCCTTGTTTTGAATGTTACTCGTCATGTCACTTTTGTTGTTAATTTATGAGATTTAGTGTGCGTTTACACTCAGTAGGGTGTTTGATTCGGTCACCACGATCCCCACAAGGGGAGTAACGATGGGTATTGTTGTGCGTAGGGTAAGTGCTCGCGTAGACACCACAAAAGTGGTAGCTTGTGCTCTTGGCTCACAATAGTAATACCGCAAAAGGGGTGTGTTTGCTTGTTAGCTTTGGACCAAAGGAGAACACCTGATTGTGTTTCTACCCGACCCGACACTAGACCCCTCGTAAAGAGCTCATAAGAGTTACGTATTTCAATGGTATAGTTTTGTTATATCGCATTTTGCTCGTCCTTCTGCACGCGTCAATAGCTGCTCCCAGAAAAGGTGTGACCTTGGAGTCCTACTGCCAAGAAAGCTAAGAGCAATAATCCTCCTTAGTCACAAAAATTTCATTATGTTGAGTTTTGTTACATTTGTCCTTGTCTGGGTTAATTCACTAGAAGTAAAATGAAAACTTTTGGTTAAAAGACACTAGGACAACCCACCTTACACCCAAGCCAAACCGTTTCCCCATTGGACCACAGCCCATCACTTTCAAATGGGGGGGAAACGTTTGAAATATGCTTTAACAAAACAAGTATATATATTTTTGTAAAAGGGATAACAAGCATTTAAATATCTAAACAAAAGCAAAATATTGGTAGTCCTTAAATTGTCATTCCTTTCGTGATCCATTCCTTCGTGACGCCATTTCTTTCATGATCCATTCTAAGCGACACGACTAGTACTATATAAACATATATGATCATTCAACGCGACGCCTCGAAACTTATACTTATACCATTAAAAACTAAAGTCTCAAACCATTGATGGAAGCATGAACGCTAAAATAAAATTTGAAAACATAATCTTTAAGTAAAAAGAGTTCTTTTATTAAAACATAAACGAGTATTTTTCGTATCGCTTATAACAAAAATTTAAACGTCATATATAAATATTTAGACACTTACTTATAATCCTATTTCAAGTATTTAAACCTAATAAAATTTATTACCAAACTTTGACGTTAGTCATCACGTACAAATAAAAACTTGTATAAAGGATATGCTCAATTTTCGACAAAAATATATATTTCGGCTTATTATATTTTTGGTAATCACTAATAAGAGAATATTTATTTCATAACTTTTCACACATTGATTTTTCTAAAAACAAATGTAACTTTGAAATATCTATACTTTAACTAATAATGGAGATGTAACAATACTTATACCCATATGTACATCTAATTATATATGTACTTTGTCAATGATATTCACATAAACCGTTAGCGTCTAATACTACAAATGATCATTTTTCGTACATCGTCATTCGGTTATCATCAAACCGAAGTCCTGTTCATTCTTGATATCCTTTCTGCTTGTACCCTTCCAAGTATTATCATTGGTCATCATTAAACCAAAGTCGTAATTCCTTCTGCGAGATTCCTTCCATGTCACCCTTCATAAGCCGAAATCTACCTAAATCTTGAAAATTGTTTTAAGATAAACGATGCCACTTAAGCAACAACAACAACAACAAGTCAAACATTTAAAAATTTATAAAGTCAGTTAAACTTTATCGAGTCTTAAACATAAACACTAAATTGCCGTATTAATTAGGTTGCGTGTCGGAGCCGTGCACTATCATCCTTTGATTTAGTTCCCTTTAGACTTCCTATTGCACATTGCCAAGGTGAGTTTCATAGCCCCTACTTTTACTTGTTTTATAACTGTTTTGGGGGAAGATACATGCTCATTTTTACTTAAATGATTTAATTACTAAAATTTTGCATTCTATGCATACTTTGCCCTTTGATTGATATGTTTTAAGATACATCATACCTAGATGCTTTAAGGACCACACCAAAACCTTTGTCCTAGAATATTACGCAGCTTAGCCTAAGACTTTAGATCCCAAATTGCCCTTTTCATGAACTGTCAATTCCTGCTAGGAAGCGCGAATGTTATAAATAGATCTATTGGGAGTGACTTCCCTGTTCGGTTGACCCCGCTTGGGTCAAGGCGAAACATATAGCATGTCGGGACCGAGTGTATTGGGATAAACACTCGCCATGGGCTCCTTATTTGTATGACTTCCTTGTGCATACATAAACTGTCGTAGCTTCGGTTGCATGAACTTAGTGCTAGCGTAATAGATTCAATATATGACATTATATTCGTTGTAATGTACATATACCCTACTTATGGTCCACTAATGAAATCTCTTTTATGAAATCCTTTTATGAATTGAAATCATAAACTTTATGACATTATGCAAGACGTAATGATCATCAAGAACCAAATTTGAAACATGAAATCCCTTTTTAAATAAACCTATGAACTCACCAGCGTAAGCTGACCCCTTTTAGCATGTATCTTCACGTTTTGAGGTGATAGCTTATCTTTGGAGGCGCAAGGCAAAGGCATGGCATGGTCATAGACGACTCTGATTTATGTATTGGGACCACCTTTTTATAATGGGCAATTTTCCGCATCAAATCAAAAATGTAAACATTGTTTTTAAGAAATGAATAAAAGTTTATTTATGAAAATCCGTTGTTCTATGCTTACGTTGTGGTATCAATTTAGTAGCACCCCAATACTTGTTTGCTTCCGCTGAGTCATTTTTGGGGGTGTTACATTCGGGTACAAGGACATCTTCCTTTCCCTACTCCACTCCCCGAGTACCCCACTCGAGAATTCAAGAACTATGTCAACAAGCTCATTCAACTTGGCGAAGAAGCCTCACAACGTCTCTTACGCTTTTTCCGGTACAAAGCTAAATACTGAGTTCTTCCACGAGGTAGAACTAAACCTTTACACAACTATTACACAACAACTATGTGAAATATGAATTACAATATCTTGCTACAGAAATCTTGTGGATAAACAAATCAATCAAGTACCCTTTGCTTGTATGATTTGTAGTATAACGTGATCTCGCCTTTGTGAAGGACCTATATGAGAATCACAACAAAAGATAGAAGAACTACTAGAATGATCAAATGATCGGAGGTTAGGAGAGTGAAATAATATATGAGAGAGTTGTAAGAAGAAGGGTGGGAAACAATTCAGAAATGGCTCACTATTTCTAGGCATAAAGGCCTTATGTCCCACGGTTCCGGCGGATCCCTCACTTGGAGGATCCAGCTAGTGCAAAACCATGGATCCGGATCTGGGTCAGGACAATATGGATTTTGGGTTGCACACCGGGTTATGGGTTATGGGTATGAGCCATGGGTCATGGACTTTGGGTCATGGGCACCCAACAAGATACAATGTATCTAGACAATGGGTCATGGGTCTTGGACATTGGGTCATGGGTCATGGATAATACCCAACATGATTTCATGCATAATATCATGCAATGGGTTATAGGTTATGGATTAGCTCCATAGGTATGGGTCATGGGTCTTAGATATTACTCATCCTATCTATATCTATACTACTATATAAAGCATTTGGGACTTTCTATAAAAGAAAGTCTTAAAAAGATTAAGCCTATACACTTGCCACTTATGGAATCATTTTGTTGGTTTTTAAGCATTACAAGTTCTAAAGTACAATTAATATACCGCATGGTACAAAATAATAGTGCATAAATCATTTTTTTCTTCATTAAAACACTCACTAAATGAAAATTATGAATCATTAATGATATTATTAAAATACGCCGTCACTCAAAAGTACAATTAATATAACACATGTTACAAAACAATAATGCATAAATCATCTTATATGTTTTTTTCAAAACACCCACTAAATGAAATATACAAATCATTAACGATATTATTAATATACCCCTCACTCAAAAGTACAATTAATATATCACATGGTATAAAACAATAATGCATAAATCATTTTATCTTTTTTGTTATTTCTTTAAAACACCCACTAAATAAAATTTACAAATCATTATTCATATCGTACAAACCAATCTTTTATTTAGTCAAACTTTCTGACACCACATTTTTTGACCACACAATGGACCACCATTTACGACCACAACTTAGCAACATAGACACCACCAAATGGCGCCGAAACCGCTACTTTAAAACACCCTTTATATTTAAACGTTATATAATATTGCACGTCCAAAACAACTCGCAATGGTGGTGACCACCGTTTTCATATCGTCGTTGTACCGTGATGCATGGGTTCACTGCCATTTTTTATGAAATAGTGTGCGATAAAGTTTTTCCCTAAAGCTATCATCATGCGTAAAGTTACCATCATGAAAAATATATAATCGCTCACCAAAATTTTTGATTGCATGGTGTCCGCCACCGCAGCGCGTGAGTACCCCGCTATAAAAGTTTTTTATAATGTTACTAAATGCATAAGCAAGAATACCAGCTAACTTTTAAGTAATAACCTCTGTTGGACATTTTTTCTTCCTTCTATAAAAGCAATTCATCGAAAAGACCTTACCATCGCCGACAAAAATAATCAAACGGGTACCCGCCGCTGCAACGCGCGGGTACCCGTCTAGTTACATATTATATTACAACATTTTATGTAAATGACCAAATGTATATACTTTGCAAAACAACATGTATTCTTATAATTTTACTTATGATAATTTTATATTTGTTATCAACAAAACATAACGAGATCGCTAAATGAATAAACGTATTTATGATTTATTTTTATTAACAACATTTATTCTATTTTCATACCTTACCTGCTTTTGACACTCTTGCTTTATGTTTCTGATATGAAACAACCGCTATTGATCCGGCACTTTTAGATATTCGTAGCGGTCGATCCTCTGCGTCGCAGGTGAGTAACATTTGTTCTATTATAAGGTGTATTTTATTTGGTCGTGGCAAAGTAGAAAAGTCTTCTTATATATATTTTTATTTCTTTAGAGTTCCAAAACTTTTCTATTGTCTTTAGAGTCCCGAAACTCATTAGGGATATGTTCTTATATCTAAATTCATGTTTTCGGCTTGCCATTGATGTTGTTATTGTGGGGATTTTGTGTACGGCGCATGCAGAGGTTTCCGCCACACAAATTCACGACATCACATGTATAGGTTTTGTTTATACCGGTTATACTTTACATTATCAGCTTGCCATTGTTGTTATTCTTGGAATTCTGTGTATGGAACTCACAACGATTTTCACGACACAAATTAGCAGCAACACAGGTACAAAGTTTTATTCTCGGTGGTCATATTTTTAATTATCAATCGTGTTACAGTGTCTGACCCCTTACATAAATATTGTTGGTCCGATTGTTAATAGATTGTTCTCTTTTGTATTTAGGCTATCTAAGAAATGAAATGTCTGTTAGGCGTGCTAATTTTGGAGTGAGGATGATGGAAGAAATCAATGTACTGATTATGTAACGCGAAACACAGAGGTAACATGAAGTTAAAGTATGATTGTATTATGGGAAAACCGAGCGTAGATACATATTTATATAATTAAATACTTGACAACATCATATTTATATATAAATAATACATGTTTTGTTAGGTTCAGTAAATACCCAAACCCCTTAAATCTAGGATTTGAATAGAAAATACCCTAAGTGTTTAGACCGTTAAACACTAACAGGTCACTAAGTGCATAGTCTCTCAGTGAGCCATCTTCAGGATACTCAGTAAGAGGCTAAGAAGAAGTATCTCCACTCAGTAAGGCGGAACTTAAAGGGTGAAGACTGAGTCAAGAAGGAGATGGTGGATTCAGTGAGTGATGACAATAACTCACTGAATTCCTAAACTCCCCACCAACTACTTACACTGAAGACAATGAAGACTGAAGAATGAGCGGGATAAGGCGGGATAAGTTCGAATCAGATAAGACGAAGTCCGTATCAACCAAAGTCAACTTTCCCATAATGGCAAACTATCAGGCTCAGTGTCATCACTGACTTATGGAAAGCTGCCATGTCTCTTACTTGATATAATCTTTGTGAGAGACAAAATACATCAGTATTTTGTCTTCTGCAAAATGCCAGTTTGTCACTTAGGATATAGAGTTAAAACTCATACTTGTATAAATAGCATAAGAGATGGAGTGAAAGATTAAGCTTATGAATTGTAAAACACATACACACAAGCCATCTTTCACTCCTCCAAATACAAATCAGTCCTTGAGATAGCTCAGTGGTTCCATAGTAGTTGTGTTCAGACTTAGCTTGAACTTAGTGAGGAGTACCAACCCTTTGTCATTTCAATCCCAAGTACTATTCCGCAAGTACTTGGGTAATGTATTCTTTTTTATTGATTTCTAATAAAGAATATTATGTTGAAAATTTATCAGTGTGTTTTGCTTACATCTTACTTCAGTCATTGATTCACTATTATCTGTTTTTAATACTTAACTGTTTTTACGATAGTGAATAGGGAACAACAAGTGGTATCAGAGCAAGGTTGATTATAAAACCTTTTTTTAATCCGCTCTAAAACGTTTTTAAATCAGGATCCTTATGGCTGAAATTGATTTACCCCAACTAGTTGACAAAAGGGTGGAGCTTATTCAGTTGTTGCCCCTAGACTTGAAGTTGGTAAATTTAACAAATGGAAAAAGCGTATGCTTTGCTATTTGATTGGGATGGAACCTTATTATATCAAGTTTATAAATGAAGGTCCATTTATCCCAAAGACTGCTGAAGGCTTGCCTAAACCGAAGCTCGATGGACTCGGGGATGAGAGGAGAGTGGTCAACCAGGACCAAAGACTCAAAAGTATCATCATATCATGTCTTCCTGATGATATTATGGAGTCAATTATAAGTTGTAGTACAACTAAACAAACCTGGGATGACTTAGTCCACAGTCATGAAGGCCCATCTGCTACCAAGGAAAACAGGATAATACCTTCAGGGGTAAGGACTCAGAAACTCTGTCTCAAACTTACACCCGGTACAAAACTCTTTTAAATGAACTGTCTAATGATGGTGTTAAGTTGTCCAAACATGAAATCAATGTTAGTTTTGTCAATAGTCTCCTTGAGAAGTGGTGAATTCTCTCGAGGGACTTAGGAATGCTAATCATATCCGAATCTTGAACTTCCGAAATTTATGAGAAATTTGTCTATGAGGAAAACCTCATCAACAGAAGATACCCTGACTTAAAGAAATCTCAGGAAGTCAAGAAGTCCCTGACCACCACTTCAACACCAATATCAACTGCTTTTTATTCTAACAATGTGGTTCAAGATTTCCAGGAAAATTCAGATGATGAGCCTGATGAGAGATCAAGTGAGGAGTACCTAAATGACCTGAACGGTGAATTTCAGGAAAGGGCACTCCTTGCTAACTCTCAGAGGTTTATAAAAAGAAACAAAGGTTTTTCAAATGCTAAAGCAAATGAGGACACTGAATGCTTTAAGTGTCACAAAAGAGGTCATTTTGCAAAAGACTGTTTTTCAAAAACAATTTCTGAACCCTCTTATAAACCATCAGGGTCAAATCAGTCCTTAGGCTTTAGCAAATTTCAACCAAAAATCTATCAGTCTCATCAAAATTTTCAAAACAAATCTGATCAAAACAAAACCGTGGATTTTGAAGCTAAGTAGAGGAAAGTCAAAGCTAAGCTTGCATTGCTTGAGGCCATTCCCTCAGAAACAACAAACAGTGTTAAATTTGTGGAGGGTAAAAACAAAGGCCTTGTTCTGAAACCCTGGGATGAAAAGCCAGTCTCATCTGATGATGAAATGGTGCATGTCAGTGCACTAATGGCCCTCTCAGAAGAGGACAAGCTAGCTGTGGGAAGAATCATGCCAGGAATGGAGAGTGGGTCAACATCACAATTAGGGGTGTCAAATGGGTCGACCCGACCCGAACCTGACCCGAACCCGATAAGGCCTTATAGGGTCGGGTTGATTCGGGTCCAACTTAGCTTATCGGGTTTATCGGGTCAACCCGATAAACCCGATAGCCTTATAGGGTCGGGTTGATTCGGGTCCATAGCCTTATACACCGGAATGCATAGCCTTATAACACGACGGGACCCGACCGATTAGACCCGAACTCGATAACCCGATTTCTTATAGGGTCGGGTTGCGGGTTATATTTCTAAAGGTGAAAACCCGATTCAACCCGACCCGATAGAGGCTTATCGGGTCGGGTTGACCCGATTGACACCCCTAATCACAATGAAGAAGGTAAATATTTTACTTTCTATGGATGACGACTCTGATTGGCAGTCCTATATGAACTATATCAATGTTGACCTTAAGTTTGTAGAAGAGCAAAGATTAAATCTTTTTTCAAAATATAACAAGCTAAGTTTTGAACTAAACAAGTGTAGGGATGAACTGCTTCTTTTAAAACAAAATAAGCTTGAGGCTATCACTTTACAAATTCAAAACACTGAACTAGTTAAAAGAAATCAGGCTCTTTAAGATGAACTTAAGAAAGAAAAGGATATCATTGCTAGTTGGACTGCTAAGAATCCAAGAGTCTTTGATGTTGTGGGAGCCCCCAGTAGCAAAAAGAGAGTCATAGGTAAAGATCATCTCCCTGACTCTCACAACAAAGACCAGTCTCCCAAACCATTTGTGTCTGGTGGCATGATTACCAATGTGTTGACTATTCCTAAGCCCTGTGATTGGATTGAACGGGTTAATCCTGAGAGTAAGCTTCTAAATTTCGATTCTGAAAGAATTCTAAAGCCTGAAATTCAAGCTCTAAAGAGCATGATTGGACTCCTTGATGTGCCCAGTAGTCTTGAACACATCTTTGAGTAAAGCGAATCTCAAGCACCACTTCCACCCCTTGAACCTCTTGGTCTGCTCCTAGCTCGAGCTTACTCCATTACAATTCAATCCACACTCACCAAAAGAAAGGTCTGGACTTGGTATAACCATCTTGAAAAGACCATCAAAACCAATTCAGAAGAATCTACCCCACTGAGACTTCCACATCCTCTATCCCCATGAAGTGACCAAATTCAACTGAATCGATCAACTTGTGAGAAAGCTAACTGATAAGATGGAATCCATCGAAAAAGTACCTGAATCAATCAAGGAAACAAAGCCAGCCTCCTCTAGTTCCTCAAAGTCAAAAGCCACCACCAAACCCAAGCAGAAGTGTGATCTATGCCACTATACCAGTCATACCACTCAACCACTGACCATGAGTCAATTGCCAAATTCAAACAGACCTTTAGGCCCAAGCCCACTAGTATGTGAGTCAGCAAGAGAAACTAATCCATTTTACTATTTGTGCAGAGACACGCCAGGGAGCTTATTTAATATGTAAAGGAACCAGGACCCAAGGTAGTATTTGGTGATAACTCATCATGTCCCACTGAAGGTTATGGTTCAGTATACTGCAATGGAATAGTTTTCTCTAGAATAGCTTATGTCAATGGTCTCAAATACAATCTCATCAGTGTCAGTCAACTTTGTGATGCAAAGTACATTGTGCAATTCAATGACAAACAAGGCACCATTTTCAGTGCCAACAGAGGAGTTGTCTTGATAGCTCTTAGAAAAGATGATGTTTATGTCTTAGACATGTCAACACTCTCTCAAAATGGAGCTTGTCTCTTTGCCAAAGCCACTAAAACTATCAACTGGCTGTGGCACAAGAGACTCTCACACTTAAATTTCAAAAACATCAACAACTTGGCAAAACAAAACAAGGTCCTTGGCTTACCATCACTGGTTTTTGCAAAAGATAAACCATGCTCATCCTGTGAAAAGGCAAACACCAAAGAGCATTTCTTAAAACAAAACAAAATCTCTCAATCAAAAGTTGCCTTCACCTCCTGCATATGGATCTCTTTGGACCAGTCAGTCCTAGATCAATCTAGCATGAGAAGTATACACTTGTCATTGTTGATGAGTTTTCAAGATACACTTGGGTATACTTTCTTTCCAAAAAGAGTCAGGCAGCTGATACTATAATGTCATTCATCAGGAACATTGAAAACCAGAATGACATTACTCTTAAACAAATCAGAACTGACAATGGTACTGAGTTCAGAAATGAAGAGCTTGAGAAGTTCTGTGATGAAAAGGGAATCTCCCAAAAAATTTCATCTCCTTACACCCTGAACAAAATGGGGTAGCTGAAAGGAAAAACAAAACTCTCATTGAGGCCGCTAGAACTATGTTAAATGGCTCACTCTATCAAAACATTTCGATGAAGTCAAAACAACTGTTACACTAAAACATGTAAATCATTGTCAAAAGACATAACAAAACCCCATATGAGATATTCAAATGTAGACTTCGATATCACTACTTTCATGTGTTTGGATGTCCTGTGTTTATTCATAACCACAAGGATAATCTAGGCAACTTTGATGCTAAAGCTGATGATTGATACCTTCTAGGTTACTCACTGATCTCCAAAGCCTTCAGGGTATTTAACAAAAGGAGACAACAAGTTGAGGAAACCTTTCATGTCACCTTTGATGAGAGTTCGAAAGCATCAGTTCACCAACACCTCAGTGGAGGAAATAGGAATTGATAACTCATCAAGATATCCTCTTGATGAGTATAACACTGAAGTCAATTCCTCATACCAAGCCGATGCGACATCTCATATTATGTCTTACCTCACAACTTGCCCCAACCAACTATCGTGAATTCAATGATAATCAATTAGTCCCTCGGGATAGGTAACATCGAACCAAAAGTTCAGAACCACGTGATTCAAGAACCCCAACCTGAACAAGACATCTCAACAGATGATCTTAATGATTTTGTGGCTCCTGCACCTTAACTCACTCCTGAGTTTCTAGTAACCTCTTCAAGCTCATATCCTAGACCACAAAGTAAGTGGACAAAATCTCAGGACATTAAGCTTGTAAACATCATTGGTGAACCCACTGAGGGCATGCTTACAAGAAGCATGGTCGCTAAAATAACCTGCAGCTTCAGAAATGAATGTCTATATCTGATTACCTATCGAAATAGAACCTAAAAGTGTCATGAGGCTCTAAAACACCCAAGCTGGGTTCGGGCCATGCAAGAAGAACTTCAACAGTTTGATAAAAACAAGGTCATGACCTTGATCAAATGTCCTTAGGATGTCATTGTCATAGGAATGAAGTGGGTTTTCAAAACAAAAGCTGATGAAAAGACAACTGTCATTAAAAACAAAGCCAGACTTGTAGCCAAATGTTACAGTCAACAAGAAGGCATTGACTATGATGAGACATTTGCTCATGTTGCAAGAATAGAAGCCATCGTGATCTTCCTTGCATATGCTACCTACATGAACTTCAAACTTTACCAAATGGATGTAAAAAGTGCATTCCTGAATGGTGAACTCAAGGAAGATGTGTATGTTCAACAACCTCCTGGCTTTGAGAGTAGTGAATTTCCTGACTATGTCTGCAAGCTTGATAAAGCCCTTTATGGACTAAAAAAGCTCCTGTGGCATGGTATGAAACTCTCTTAGCCTTCTTGATTCAAAACAAGTTTGTCAGAGGAAAGATAGACAACACATTGTTTATCTACAGGACAAAACAAGATGTCATACTAGTCCAAGTATATGTTGATGACATCATCTTTGGCTCAACAAACTACACTCTTTGCAAACAGTTTGAAAAACTGATGACAAAGAAGTTTGAAATGAGCATGATGGGTGAACTCACATACTTTCTTGGACTACAAATTAGGCAAACTGATAAAGGAATCTCCATCAGTCAAGAGAAGTACACTAGAAATCTCTTGAAGAAATATGAGATATTTGACTATGCCTCAGTGAAGATACCAATGGTCCCTCCTAATGACCTTGGACACGATCTCACCGGCAAATCATCAATCAAACCCATTTCAGAGGGATTATTGGCTTACGATGTATCTAATCGCTTGCGGACTGACATACAATTCTCAATCGTCTAATAGCAAGATTCAATCCAATCCCAAAGAATCCCATCTCACTGCAGCCAAAAGAATACTCAGATACCTGAAGGGAACCCCAAGCCTTGGACTCTACTATCCAAAGTGCTCAGGGTTTGATCTCAAAGGATATTATGACTTTAATTATGCTGGCCGCAACATGGACGAAAAAGTACCTCGTGGTCTGTCAATTTCTTGGAGGAAAGTTGGTTTGTTGGAGTGCTAAAAAGCAACAATCAGTGGATATGTCTTCATGAAGCCGTGGCTGCTGCAGGTGTTGTGCCAATGTCTTATGAATAAAAAGTCAACTCGGTGACTATGACATCCATTACAAAATGGTACCCATCTTCTGTGATAACACCAGTGCCATTGCGAACTCCAACAACCCTGTCCTTCACCAAAGAACCAAACATATTGATATCAGATATCACTTCATCATGGACCACATAATGAAAGGAGACATAGAGCTTTATTTCATCCCTACTGAATATCAACTTGCTGATATCTTCACCAAACCCTTATATGAACCTACCTTCAGGAGACTGAAAGTTGAATTGGGAATGCTAGACATTGAATGTCAGCAGCCTGAAAACCAATCCCAATCTTAGTAAGTTTTCTCTAAAATGGTTCATCCTCCCTGAACAAGACCCCAAAACAACCCTCTCACTGAATGAGTAAGACTCATTCAGGGACCCTGACTTTAGACATTGAGCATTGAATGAGTAACCAAATGCACAAAGTATCAGTTACTTAAATGTCCTAGGTTGGTAACCATGCCAATTTAATATAGGAATATATGTCTCTTTGTCTTACTATCATCCAAGTCAAGGGTCTCTCAACACCTTACCTCACCCACTTGGCATTAAATGCCTCCTCTCACATGGAATATCCTGAAGATATTTTATTACTGCAGAATGCACTTTTACTGTGCATTGCAAATGTTCCCTTGAAAACCGGGATTTTACTGCGGGTAGTGGAGTGGTGGCATTAAATGAGGAGATTTAAAACGTTTTCAAAAATGACTTTACGAATTCTCATTTATACAAAATTTAGCCTTCTCACCACTCTATAAATACCCTTCTCAAAACATTAATAAACACACACAAAGAATTTCTGCAAACAAACTCTGCCAAAATCTCTTCTCAAAAACAAGAAATCTTTGTGTTCTTCAATCCTCAAAACAAGTTTTCACTAAAATCTTCTCTGTAAACATTTACAAAAGATTTTTCACTACTAACTTAAGAGATTCAAACTCTTTGATTGTTCTCGTCAAGATATTTTTTTAAAACCCTAAAACTTTTTAATGGAAATGGCAAGAACATAATCTCTTCAAGATGTACCACATTGGGTAGGGATCTCAAGTAATGTTGAATTTAAAACAAACAACGTTATAGGCAATTTTGAATACCCCCCAAATGTCCCAACCTATAAGGACATAATGAAGTTTTTATTCAAGTACTCACTGAAAAGGCCTTTCCTCAATCCCCAACAATCACTGTACAAAACCTCCTCGGGAGTTTTGGGCTACAGCATGGCCTATGACCGACACCCTCAACTACTTGAGACTAACCTACGACACTCGGGGAGTATCTCATTAAATTCAGTCTTTTAATGGGAACAATCAATCACCCTGGATTATAAAACATTTTGTACTGCAAAAGGATTAGAATATAATAATGGAGTCTATGTTGCCCATCATGAACCCTCCACGCTTAAGGATGGGTTAAAACAAATTGTTTTGGATCCAAAATATTTGGACAGAACCCCAGTCACCAAGAACTCATTTCCTGCGGCTTGGAATATCCTGTTCACATTTGTGATTTAGGTTCTCGGCGGGAACCACTCATCCACTGAACAAGTTAATTATATTCAGTTGATGGTGGCATACTGCTTGATGAATGGGGTCTTTGTCGACATAGGGAGATCATTTACAGTGATCTCGAATCTTGAGCAAAACTAGGGTGAAATACGTTTGCACCTAGGTTTGTCTCATGTGCTTTACAAGTGTTACTGGGTTGTAATTACCCTCAGGAATTTAAATACACTGCTTGGTGTCCTGAGTCAATCAAATTTTCAAAAGCACCCATCCCAAGTCACTGCTATTTAATTGACGGCCCATATGGTTGCTATAAACAACAAAAGGGACTTAGTGTCTCCAAAACCTGCTCCTAAAAAGAGAAAGGGGAAGTCTCAGACTAGGAATAAGACCAAACCCAAGTCTCAGGGCCCTGAGGCTTCTGGAGCACAGCCTAAAAGGTAAAAGAAGCCCCGGACTGATCTGCTACCCACTGGTGACCAAACAACATCCACCCCGGTGAGAACGAAGGACACCGATACATCACGTCAGTGCCCTTGGTCCCAACTACTACTCCCCAAGATCCAGAGGGAAACATACAACCCTGGTAGGGCGCCTTTGCCCAAGGATGACATTCGCAAATCACAGCTTTTGTTCGAGGGCCAATCAATGATCCCAAAGACTCGAGAGGAACCGAACAACCAATGATAGGGATCTCACGCCATCCTTTGCTTCTAGGGATAGCACTGGGAAAAACCCATCAGTGCTTGAAGGAGCAACGGGAGACAAAGACTTAGAGGGATTAATACCACCTGCTGATATGGAACCCATCACCACCACTGGCTTACTAACGGTTGCTGAGGTAAATGAAATACTTTTCTCTGATGAAGAGCACGCTGAAAGTGAAGATGAAATTCTATCAGCAGGAGAAGAAGTGGACGCCGATGTTCAAACGAAAAGACCATCACCGATCCACAGAGCCTAAAGAGTCACCTTTCCACGGCTGAAGATAATGACTCGACTCTTCGCATCTTCTGTCTGAAGAATTTGAGAAAGTTTGACAACACTCTTCCAATCGGAGAGGCAACTAGTCATGTGGATTACTAAAGCTTCAAGGAAGCTATATTCGGGTTCTTGAAACACAATAGGATCAACACACCGAAGCTGCCGCCTATCTTTGTCTAAAGTCCGATGTGCTCACCTTCAATGCCAACACTGATGAACACAGGGATCTCATGTACCAACATCTACACAGATTGGATGAAAACACGGTCAAATTTCTCAAGCATCTCCGGACTTTTGGTGTTACAATCGATCGAAATCGGGGATGCTTTGTCAAAGAAGACCCAACACTCAACTCTAAAGTGCTTTGGAGGCTAATGAGGCTTAATTGAATAATTCCTCGAGACCTCACCGAACTAATCAACATGCTAAAGTCCGCCAATGTTTCTTGGTCTTCGTTCGGTCTCTTCAGCAACACTGGGTTCGTTGGATACTCAGGTGACCACTTTGGCTAAGGCATCATCTTTAATGGCTTGGAATCTTGGGCCAAGGATGACTGCCTTGGAACTCTCTCAGGCTACTTGTTAGGATTTGGAAAATCCAGTAGTTAAAGTGTCGGTCACCTCAAGTATATGTAATCGTTAGAAAGCTCGTAGTCGTAGTTATTTTATGTTCAGTAGTATTTAGTTTAGTAACACCGTGGAGGACGGACGGGTCTTTACCCATGTATGCACGATCCACACCCGTCGGTGGCGTTTTATGTAAGTACTATAAATCCTCTCTACCTCCCAAGGTAGAGAGTTGGAGCTCATAATAAGATTTTTCTTTCTCTCACTAAAGTTCCTAAACCTCTAACTTTCTCTCTCTAAAACTCATCTCTTGTACGCCTCATTTGGTTATGGTTTGATGTGTATGTGAAATCCAATATGTTACAAATGGTATCAAGAGACATGGTTAGATCATCTCTTACATATCTTTGGATTTCTAGTGGTTTTTAGGTGGTTTTTGAGTTTGAGAAAGTTTAGTGGTTTTTGCATCATTTGGTTGATTTCTAGTGTTAAAGTTTTGATTTTGATTGTACTTTTGTGTTTAGGATCATCACAAGTGTTTAGGTTTTGATTTGGAAAGCTTGAATCATCGTGGTTGGGTTGTTTTTGGATTGAAAAGTGTGTTTTGGAAGTTTTTCAAGTTAGCGACTTGGCTCTCGGTGTAATTTTCTTGATAGCGACTTGCTTCAGAAAACATTAGCGAGTTGTAGTGTTGTTTGGTGGCGATTTGTTCCTAGCGACTTGCCTTTAGAGACAAGCCGACAAAAAGTACTGTTGGTGGATTCTCCACTACGGGTAGCGACTTGGTAAGGTAGCGACTTGGTGTTAGCGATTTGGATCTGTAGCGAGTTGCTATTTAGCGACTTGATTTCTTAGCAACTTGGTGCATAGCGACTTGCTGTCAAAATTGTAGCGACTTGGGTACTTAGCGACTTATTTTGTTATTACTTAGCAACTTAGTACTTAGCGACTTGGTTCAAGGATTATTAGCGACTTGGTTAACTTTTGTTTGTAATACGATTTTCTCTTGATTTAGTAAAATCTCGTGAAAGAATCTATTTCCCGGTTTAATCATAGAGTTATAAAATCCCGTGTAAATCTTTAAACATGTCTACCAACGTACCTACAATCATCTCCATTCTTGAGGATGTTCAAGCAAATGGTTGAGATACCCGTCCACCCATGCTTGATGACTACGACTCTTGGGCTCAAAGAATCAGACTATACTATCTTGGAAAGGAAAATGGGGTCAACATTCTCAAATCGATTGATGAAGGACCTTATCTGATTGAGACTACAAGAGACTTAATTGATACAACTGCAGATGGAACAATGATCTATGGAATAGACATACCAAAGAAATATGATGAGCTCAATGATAAGGAGAAAAAGAGATTTGATGCGATATCGAGGGCTTCTAACATCGTACTTCAAGGTCTTCCAAAAGATATCTACAAGCTTATCAATCACAACACTTAAGCCAAGGCAGTGTGGGATAATGTCAAAATGCTTCTTCTCGTTCAATTAACTATGGAACAGAGAATCCCAACTCTATGATGAATTTGAGCACTTCAAAATGAAACCGGATGAGAGTGTCTATGAGTATTACGTGAGATTCCACAAGCTTGTTAATGACATGAGGAACATCTGAATGACCATGCCAAACATTCAAATTGAACTCCAAATTTGTGAACAACATGAATCGAATGGCACAAGTTTGTTACCTCGTGAAGCTAACCAAAGGATTGAAGAATACAAACTATGAGCAACTCTATGCCTTCCTTCTTCAGAATGAGCTATGTTTGAAAAAAGGATTCTTGATCGGTTCAAAACTAACTGGAGAGACAAGCTCATCAAATGATTCAACTGCTTCTACTCAAACATTGGAATTACCACCAAAGCATCTCAAGTTATACCCATGGGTGATGGCAATCACAAACTCATTCCCGATCCAAGGTTCAAACAAGCCGATGCCGATGCCCATGGGACACTTCATTACTCAACGGCCCTTATGGTTAAACAAAACTTGACTCTCATCCACATACCAATCTTCACACCAACAATGAGATCGAATCGCATCCATCTTCACAATCATGCTCTAGTCGAGATGGGAAAGTTATGGTGCAACCAGTTCAAGAAAGCGGACGAACAAGGAAGAGGTGGAGTGGTAGAGGTTATGCCGCAAATCGAGAATAGGGAAGGAATGGTAATCGGGACAAGCAAAGCCGATCAAGTGTTACAACTGTGGAGGTGAGGGACACATTGCAAGGAACTGCACATCGCCAAAACGCCCCGAATCGCGAGTACTTCGGGATAAGATGTTGCTTGTTCAAGATCAGGATAATGGTGCAGCTTTAGATGAAGAAGAGTTGTTGTTTCTGTCGAGGAAAATGCCAAGACGTATGATGCGGATGTGGATGAGCGACCAATTCAGAGATAGGCCATAATCATCCGAATGCCTTTCAAGTAGCTGATTGTGATGCATACGACTCTGATGTTGATGATGAACCTACCGCACAAACCATTTTCATGGCTAGCATTTCTCCAATGGTCTCTCCTAAAGTCTCTTCATCACCATAAGCTGGCCCATCCAAAGACAAAATCATTTCCGAGGTATTAAAACTATACGATGATGCTGATGTGCAAAAGATGCATGACAAAGTACTATCAACTGAAACTATTGAGTCAAATATTGAAAATATGGGTAATATCAATGTTGTCCCATATGATCAATATGTGAAACAAAGTGAAAGTGTGATCGTACCAAGTGATGCATCTTCTGCAGTCAACGATGACTATGTTTTGATGAATACACCATGTGCCCCACGATGATTCTGTTATCTCGAACTTAATGCCTATAAAGAACGAGTTGCCATTTATGAACAACGTGCTAATTTTGAGCTAACTACTCATGGCGGAGTTGGATAACCAAATGCGTACAATTATTAGAAAAAGTAATTTTAGAGAAGAAGTGTTAAAACAAGAGTTAAACTCCTTACAAGAAAAGCTTTCTAAAACCGCTAAGCAAAAACAAGAACTTCAAGAAAATGTTAAAGTGCTTAAGCAAGAATTTCATGCCAAGGAATCAAAACTTTAGAATGATTTTTCTAATCTAAAAACTTTGAAGAACAAGCTTGAAAATAAGTTGTACGTACAAGGAAATACCATTCAGACTGCTCACATGGTCACTAAGCATAGAGTCTTAAGCGATAAGCATAGTGTTTCCATTATAGATAAACCTAATCCCGATGCGGTAAGATAGCAAAAGCGACTCAAAATGTAATCTATGATGGCAATGAGATTCTTAAACCTAGACAGAAACCTAGTTGCGTTGAGTGCACCGAGGAAGATAGAAAATTAGATGATGCATCTAGGGAGAAAATGAATAAGAAACTAGAAGATCCTAAATGTAAAAAGAATAACATCACAATCAAACCCCATGATTACAAGAAAGAAAACTGGATCTCCT
The DNA here is from genome assembly GCA_910596185.1 of Chrysanthemum makinoi. NCBI lineage: Eukaryota > Viridiplantae > Streptophyta > Magnoliopsida > Asterales > Asteraceae > Chrysanthemum > Chrysanthemum makinoi. The sequence continues at coordinate 373,941,773 of OU343224.1, read as the reverse complement.
TAAACAAATTTAAGCCTCAAACGTTGTTAACACCGAACAAGTTTTGGAAAAGGACTTAGATAAGCAAAAGTGAAAATCTTGTTGAAACAAACCCTCCCTTAGGAAAATGCTCGGCGATGATGTATCCTCCAAATACACCAATGCATTTAGTTCCTAGAACTATTGCCACTAAGAGTAAGACCTTAATCACCAATATGTTATTCTTCAACTATTTGTCGATTTTGAGAAAACTTGTAAGAAAAGGATCTCACCCACTGGGATAACTAAGGGGAAAGGGGTTTTGAGCAAACAAAAGAATGCTATCTAACTGAGGTCATGCCTTTCTTTAAACAACTAAAAGGTCAATTTGAGAGTTTTAAAAGGGGATGATTCATATATTAAAGGAATGGAAAAGGAATTTGATGCAATGATAGTTGAGGTTAGTGACTATGAGCGAGCATTAAAATATAATGAGATTGAGAGGAAGAACTTGCATACCTTGAATGAGAATCTTATTTCTGAATGTATTGCTCAAGATGTGTTTTACATTGCTACAAATTGCTCCATTAATGCTTCTCAATTTCATGAATTATCTGCTGCTATGAAAGTCTCCCATGATCGTGTCATTGAGCTTGAAAAGATTAATTCAAAACTTAATGAGAAAATTGATCGGGATGATCACGATAATTTGGTAAAGCATCTTTCTAAACTAGAAGTTGAACATTTTGATTTACAACTAAAATATCAACATCTTAAAGAAAATGTCAAAACCTCAAATATCAAGACATCCTCGGATGTTCCGAGTTTGATGCGCTTTTCAAATAAATAAACGTGATGAAGCGATTCGAGCTCATTGTAACATGATCAAAAGGTTGAAAGCCCAAATCTCTCAATTAAAGGGTGAAATGAACAATGTGAATGGATCCCAAATGCCTCCTCCTTTAGATTCTCAGTACTCTCAAACTTTTCATCTTCAAAACTTTGTCAATGCCTTACAAAAGGAAAACGAGAGTTTTCTAGAAGAAAATGAAAAAGTTAAACGACACTTTAAAGAGTTATATGATTCAATGAAAGTCAACCAAAACAACGAAAAAATAACGTCTTTACAAAAAGAAATTGAGAATCGAGAAGTCGGAAAATGGAAACCGCCACTTGTTTTAATAAGAATGGTGCATCAAAGTCACCCTTAGGTACCAAATACACTGTGACGGTTAAATATATTCCTCCTCATCTTAGGAATAATGAACCTGTGTTTCATGACTATTGTGCTCACCTTAAGGATAGTCTAGAATGTCTCAGTGAGATTGTTGAAGAGGATTTCATTAATAAACCTCTTGATAGAGAAATTAGGTTTGCTTGCCTCCAGGCCAAACGATCTCAAGAGCCGCTAGAATGTGTAATTGCAACATGTCCTAAATCCTTAGGTGCAAAAGGCAAAGCTGTGATGCCTTGTTCTATGCCTAGTGCCAAGCATTCAAACCATTCTAGGCCCAGTTTTAAGAAAGTGAACATCAATGTGCCTTCTAGTAATATAGACCCTTGGACATCTAGTTCAGAATGCAAAAAGTAGATCAACCAACTAATGTTCCCATAATTCCCTCTACATGAGTAATCAGTGACATTAAAGCAAGCGGTCAAAGCCTCAGGGCAATACCAAGCAAGATAGGACCTCGCAAGCTAAAATGTGCATTGGAAGAGAGTAGAAGACCAACCTAGGAACTTTAAGTTTGAGTTGAATAAAACAAATCATGTTGATTCTAGTATTAGCCATAGGCGCATCTTGTAATTAATTCAATTCGATACTATTTGCAAACCATGTAATGATGTCGTATGAATTCTTGCTAATCATGATTATGGTGTGAATGCTTTGTCTAATGTCAAATGCCCGCTAAAATTGTTAATGCTAAAAATCATGCAAAGAAGGCTAAAAGGCAAAGACGAAGGATAGTTAGAAAACAAGAGAAACCCACAGAAGAACATTTATAAAGATAGATTATCATTGGATACCTTTTGGCCATAAGAATAATCGGTTTGCCCTCAAAGCTAAGACTATGCCCACTAGAAAATGGATGCCTCTTGGTAGAACTATTCCCTTAAGAAGTGAACATACTTTGAATAGGTCAAATATAGACACCAAAGATGCATCTATTCCTAATGATTCCATAGCTTCTATTTACGATGTGGGTGTTCCAATCACTATTACTAACCAAGTGGAACCCATTCTTGCATTGAGATCCCAATTATCCAGCTTATCCATTCTTGTGCGTGTTCAAGCCGCAGATCGTTCAAATCGTTCGTGGTACTTGGACTCAGCCGCATTTCCAAGCATATGACCGGAGACCGGTGGATCATGAACTTCGTGAGAAAATTCATCGGGACTGTTAGATTCGGGAACGACCATTTTGGAGCAATTATGGGTTATGGTGATTATGTAGTTGGCAAAAGTGTAATCTCCGGGTATATTATGTGGAAGGTCTTGGTCATAATTTGTTCTCTGTTGGTCAATTTCGTGATTCGATCTAGAGGTGGCCTTTAGAAAACATACTTGCTTCGTTAGACAACTTGATGGTGTGGAATTATTAAGAGTTACTCGAGGTTCAAACCTATACACCATTTCTATCGAAGACATGATGAAGTCTTCTCCAATCTGCTTGCTGTCAAAGGCTTCTAAAACAAAGTAATGGTTATGGCATCGTCGTCTCAATCACTTGAACTTCTACACCATTAATAACCTTTCCAGAAAGGATCTTGTCAGAGGCTTACCTAGATTAAAATATGAAAAAGATCATCTTTGTTCAACTTGCCAATTGGGTAAAAGCACGAAATATGCCCACAAACCAAAACCCACAAATTCAATAATGGAAGTTCTTCATACCCTTCATATGGATTTATGCGGACCAATGAGAGTGCAAACGATAAATGGGAAGAAATACATTCTAGTAGTTGTTGATGACTACTCTCGATTTACTTGGGTAAAGTTTTTGAGGACAAAGGATGAAACTCTAGATGTCATTATCAAACTAATCAAAGCGACTTGAGTTCGACTCAACAATACAAAAGAATTGTTCGAAGACAATGGCACGAGTTTGTCAACAAAGACTTAATTGAGTTTTATGAAAGTGTTGGAATCAGTCATCAAAGAAGTGTTCCACGAACTCCTCAACAGAGCGGTGTAGTTGAAAGACGAAATCGAACTCTTGTGGAAGCCACAAGAACAATGCTTATTTATTCGAAGGTTCCAATGTTTCTATGGGCTGAAGCCATTGCCACCGCTTGCTACACCCAAAATCGTTCCCTTATACACACCTCTCATGGAAAAACTCCATATGAACTTGTTCATAAATGAAAACCTGATCTCTCCTACCTTCGTGTGTTTGGTGCTTTGTGCTATCCAACTAATGACGGTCAAGACTTAGGTAAATTAAGAGCAAAGGCCGATATTGGAGTTTTTGTTGGTTATGCACCAAACAAGAAGGGTTACCGAATCTACAACAAGAGAACCGAAATATCATGGAAACAATTCACGTTACGCCGATGAGTGACCGGTCAAATGGCTCTGGACAATCCAGTTCGGACCAAAAGCAGTCCCATTGGTTCATCACTTGTACCAAACTCATCTCCAAGAACTCCATATGTACCTCCATTCGAAGATGATTTAAAGAAATTGTTTGATCCAATGTTTGATGAACACTATGAACCGAATGCTGATGAAATATCAATTCCATCAATAGAGGCTGCTCCTATCCTCGTGAATGAAGTGAACCCTTCAGTCTCAATATCATTAAGTCAAGAAGCGCCCGCTGCTGATCACTCTGTCTCATCAACAAATCATCAATCATCAAATGTACATCATGGAATTGTTTCTGGCATCAATGAAGAAGTTAATCCCTTTGCAACTCGAAAGATGCTCCATTTGAAAATATCTTTGCTCCCTGAATCATCATCGAACCTTCTTCATCGGAGACATCGACTCGCTACTTCAGTTCCACAACAACAACCACATGAACACCTTAGAAAATGGACACATGATCACCCATTGGACAACATCATTGGAAACCCCTCTCGCCAAGTATCCACACGGAAACAACTTGCAACCGATGCCTTATGGTGCTTCTTCAACTCCGTACTCTCTAAGGTCGAACCAAAAGACATTAAAACTGCTATGAATGAAGACAGCGGTTCAATGCCATGCAAGAAGAAATTCATGAGTTTGATCGACTTGATGTATGGGAATTAGTACCTGCTCAGATTGTGCTATGATCATTGCTCTAAAATGGATCTTCAAAGTAAAACTTGATGAGCATGGTGATGTCTTAAAGAATAAGGCTCGATTGGTGCAAAAGGATACCGTCAAGAGGAGGGTATTGACTTTGAAGAATCATTTGCTTTAGTTGCTCGTATCGAGCAATCGAATCTTCTGGCTAATGCCGCTAGCAAGAATATGGTTGTGTATCGGATGGATGTTAAAACGCCTTTCTCGAATGGAGATTTAAAAGAGGTAGTTTACGTCAGCCAACCAGAGGGTTTTGTGAATCTCGAGCATCCTACTCATGTCTATCGCTTGAAAAAGGCCCTTTACGGTTTAAAGCAAGCTCCTAGAGCATGGTATGATACGCTGTCAAAGTTTCTTCTATCCACCGGATTGACAAAGGAGCGATTGATCCGACATTGTTCACCCGGAAGTCGGGCAAACATTTAATTCACGTTCAAATTTATGTTGATGATATTATTTTTGCCTCGACTGACCCCAATGGATGTGATCGCTTTTCAAATGAAATGGGTTCCAAATTTCAAATGTCAATGATGGGACAAATGTCATTTTTCTTGGGATTACAAGTTTCACAAAGTCCCGGAGGCATTTTTATAAATCAATCTAAATATGCAAATGAGATTTTAAAGAATTTTGGATTTGATTCATGTGACACCGTTGACACTCCCATGATTGAACGAACCAAGCGGATGAGGACCACTCAGGGATCATGGTAGATCAAACGAAATATCGTAGCATGATTGGATCCCGATGTACCTCACTAGCAGCACATCTTGTTCATTTGTGTGCATGTGTGCTAGATATCGGGCTAAGCCTACTAAAAAGCACCTTGAAGCGGTTAAACGGGTCTTTCGGTATCTCCAAGGAACCATCAATATGGGACTATGGTACCGAAAGACACCGGTATGTCACTAACGACCTATGAGATCGATCATGCGGGATGTCAAGATACACGTCGAAGTACAGGAGGTGCTCGTTTTTGGGTGATAAGCTTGTGAGCTGGTCTTCAAAGAAGCAAATGAGTACTTCTATTTCCTCTGAGGCTGAATACATAGCCATGTCATCTTGTTGTGCTCAAATCCTTTGGATGAGATCCCAATTATCCGACTATGGCTTTGAATTCAACAAAATACCTCTCATCTTGTGATAATAAAAGTGCTATTGCTCTCTCATGCAACAACGTGCAACACTCAAGAGCAAAGCACATTGACATCCGACATCATTTCATCAGGGAGCAAGTGGAAAACGGTGTGGTGGAACTCTATTTTGTGAAGTCAGAATACCAATTAGAAGACATCTTCACCAAAGCTCTTCCGAGAGAACGTTTTGAGTTTATTCTTCCTCGACTTGGCTTGAAAAGCCTTCAACCAGAAACACTCAAACGTCTTCAGGAGGAAGACGAGGAGTAAAGGTCTTTCCTTCATCTATACTTTGTATATATTTATCCAAAAAAACAAAATACAAAATTATAAAACCTTCTAAAAACAAATAGAAAAATATAAAACTTTCAAAAATCCATAAAAATCTGAAAATCTCGAAAATTCTCAAAATTATTGTTTTGTCTTTTCTTTCTTGATTCGATATATATCTACGGTCTTTGTGTTGTGTCATCAAAGAGTGACACAGACTTTAGATGTTGTTCGAATGTTTAAAAAATGGTTTATGTTATTTCGCATGAAGTAACCCGCTTTTCAAAGAAAGAACGAGCCATGCTTTATCTCTTGTTTTAAACCCAATGCTCGATTCTAAAACAAACGTTTGTCATCAACAAGACAAATGTTTAACTTCAAATATTTTTCCTTCTAATGATTCCTCTAAAAATATTTGCAATCTTATGAAAACTCAATTGTTTTGAAAACACTTCGGACTCTATTTTTGAAAATCAAAAGAACTTATCAAGTGTCAAATCTCAATTCATCAATCAACGACTTTCGTCATTGATTGAGGGGAGAAAATTTTTCAATTAAATCAAAAAGTGTATTGTTCAAACAATGGTACCAGACCTTGGTTATTATTATGTTTTCAAAAGATACTCAAGCATGTTTAATCTTTGGAGTCTAAAGTCTCAAAATCCGATCCTTATCAGTTAAAACGTTTTCATATCAAGTCACAATTCTCCTTAAATGCTTTCAAAATCAATTTAAATCTACAGAGATCATAAATCTCAAATGATTTGATAATTGTGATCGGGGGAGAATTTGTGATTTAAATTGGATTTACACTGATAAGTCGGTAAATGGTTTTATAAGGATGTATAAGTTTTCCTCCCCGCATGTGACAAACGATTTCAAATTTTTCATGCACATGTTGAGGGGGAGCATCTATTTTAAACCTCAAATTATTGAAACATGACTAAATTGTCTCTAAGTGCAGGTTCCCTCTAATATGTGCAAAAACTCTTTCAAAATTCGAGGTACATATTGAGGGGGAGAAAACCTCATCCTTCCTCAAAATGTTTTATCTACTCAAATTGATTGGGAAGTGATGATGATCATTTTAGAAAATGTTAATAAAAATTTCATTCTTAATCTAACGATTTCAAAGATCTCTTGCCTCCATGTGCTAAACAAATTCTAAATATTTATGCATATGTTGAGGGGGATCATTTCTAAAATATCAAAACAATTAAGATACAAAATGCTTTGATTCTATATCACAAGTATCTTGATTGATTTTTCAAATGGTTTTCAATTGGTTCTAATGGCAGATGAACGATACCAAAAGACCACCAACTTTACTTTATGTATGGTGATATAAGGATGATAAGGTTAGGTTGAGGTCCCATGATCCGCCAGAACGGAGGGATCTACCCAGGGACAATCCACTAGATAGTGTAGAAGTCCTTAGGTATGATGAAAAAAGGAGAAAAGTGAGATATGGGAAGAGTGCGGACTGAGACAGAGCTAGTACTGGAATAAACCCAACAAGGTGCTAGTAATGAAGTCTCGGTAAGCACTGAAGGGGTTGAAGAATGAAAAATAATTGAATGTGAAAAAGGGTGAAAAGATATAGCCCTCCATTTATTCAACCTTAGGCGTAAAACCGGTTCAATTCATATACTACTGGTTATTACCAAGGTAACATCGGTATTGAAGACAAGACGTCATGGACCCAGTGACGCACTGCACTTCAACTTTCCAAACCACTCAAGTTTCTCTTAAAAAGACTTGTTTCATTCTCACAGGGAACCGACATAATCTATCGACTTTCTCTTAGAGATTGTTGATATTGAAGAAGGAGACCCTCTCCCTAGTCTCCGGCATAGGAACCAAATATGCACAATTGAGTCTAGAGCCACGAGATCATCTTATAAATCTCTTTAGGACACTTTCAATGAAAACTCTCTGTTTCACACAATGTGAAAAGAGAGATTATATCTTATGAGTCCTACGCATTATCCTTGTGGTATTGCCTGAACATCTAAGTGATATGCATACATATTCACGATGAATATGGAAAGCCTTCTGGAGCCAACATCAAACAAGCTCTTGGTAGGTAGCATGTGAGATCTATCCAATAGACCAACCATGTGACAACCGACGAAACAATGGAGAGATTCAATCTTTTGAATCAATCCCGGTTCAAAGTTATGGATTGACGGATACCTTTGGAAAACCGGTCGTTGTGCTTAAAAACTCTTTTCTTTAGCACATCGACCGTGTACTTATTTCTCAAAATAAAAGGTGTTTATGATTGATAATTGATTTTCATTAAAACCTTCGTTGTATTGCAAAAACAATTTCTATTGAGCAATACACGATTGTTTTTCAATTATCTTTTCATCAATCGAATCTCATTTTTTGGTTCACTCACTCCGTGTTGTCTTCTTTGAGGCGTTCCGGTTTGAGAACAAGCTAGAGCACGAAACCTGTCAAGGAAATTCTTCGAATTATACCGATCACAGGCGATACTTGTACGATCAACGGGAACCGTGGGGCGTGTACCTCAATTCATCGAAAGTGATCAAAGACACTTTCGTGCGCTTTATTGCTAACTGCCTTATGTGTACACCCGGCGTTTGCAGTGATCGTAATGGAGCGGTCAATCCATAGCCGCATGCTCACACAACACATTCATATATAAAGAAATCATGATTAGTGCATCAATGACTCTGATATTTTCACTCCATGCTTCGCTGCCGCCAATATCATGAATCAACGAAAGCTTCCGCTACTCTGATAAGAATAAATCATGATCCCGAATGTGAGCATGTCGGTCCAAAAGTCACAACATCACATAATACCAACACCACAATGGATGAGTCAGAGATGAATGTGACCAATGATCTCAAAGCTGGCTCAAAACTCAATATCACGTGGATCAGTTAAAGACCTCCACTCAGATTATCCAAAACATGCAAAGATGAAGAATCAAAGACTACGAGCTACATAACAAGAATCTAAGAACAATCTCAATGTTATATCTGCTTTTTCTATGTAATGTAATGTGTGTTTGAGGTGACCTCCCTTAGGGGGAGATTGTTAGGATTTGGAAAATCCAGTAGTTAAAGTGTCGGTCACCTCAAGTATATGTAATCGTTAGAAAGCTCGGAGTCGTAGTTATTTTATGTTAAGTAGTATTTAGTTTAGTAACACCGTGGAGGACGGACGGGTCTTTACCCACTGTATGCCTGATCCACAACCCGTCAGGTAGCGTTTTATGTAAGTACTATAAATACTCTCTACCTCCCAAGGTAAAGAGTTGGAGCTCATAATAAGATTTTTCTTTCTCTCACTAAAGTTCCCAAACCTCTAACTTTCTCTCTCTAAAACTCATCTCTTGTACGCCTCCTTTGGTTATGGTTTGATGTGTATGTGAAATCGAATATGTTACACTACTCGGGCAGAAAAGGTCACTGATCTTCAAAAAGATACAACGGATATCAAGGCTATGGTCATTGAGATCTATCAAGCCTTCAAAGGTCAAGCAACCTCAACTCCCCTAGTGTTCGAGGCAAATCTTGCCCTTACAAATGTTGCGGCAACAGTTGAGGGGGAGAAGACGACCACTGAAGAGACTTCCTCTTACACTGAGGGGGAGCCTGCTCAACCAGTATTTGCAACACCTATTTCATCACTCCCACCAGTTTCAGCAACACCCATATCATCAGTCCCACCACCAACAACAACAACAACACTGACGGTTGCACCTATCATGACAACAACATCACCATTGGTAGCATCATCTTCCCCAGGCCAGGACAAAGGAAAGGCAATAATGCAAACACTTGAGCCTGAGAAGATC
>OU343224.1:373870704-373932180 GCA_910596185.1 Chrysanthemum makinoi | reverse complement strand
ATGTTTGCCTTCATTAGGGAAATGTAGTGTGTGTACATGGTCTTTATCAGTCATGAGGCCTGTAAGCTTTCGTAGCTTATATTTTTCTTCACTGGAAGAATAGAAGTGTGCAAAAGTGGTTATGGGAATTGTAGTGACTGGTTGGTGGCATTGTGGAGAATAAGAATGGTATTCAGTTGTTTAGGGTGCGTTTAGTTGGGAGAAAATACCCTTGTTTTTCACAAAATATTTTGTGGAAAATAAGAAAAACAGAAATGGCGTTCAAATCAATGTTTTTCAACAAAACATTTTATATTACGTATTTTCTTATTGTTACATTGCAACTTTCATAATTCATGATTTTAGATCATATTCAAATATTTAAAGACGATTATATATAGTTACACAAAACATTTTCACCACCAATTGAGCTCCCTACATTCATGGTTTATTGATTACCAATTTTAGCACTCCAAAATAGTCTCTGCACCACTTTCGAGCTTTCTTTTTTTCCTTCTCGCAAGACATTTTCCCATTGTGTTGATCATAAACTTTCCGATCGATCACCACCATCCACAACAAAGATAAAGTCACTATTGGCATTTTGAAGGGAGGCCAATACGAATTAAAAAATCGTATGTTAAAAGAAAAAATAGTCGTGCCTAGGGAAATCTCACCCGAGCTACCAGTTTCGCTTTCTGGGATTCATTTGGCCATTTAGGAGGGTGGTCTTTTGTTGGCAATGTCCGACTCCGTAAAACAAATCATATCAAGACCGATACAATCAGCAGACCAACTTATAAAAGCATCTGAACAAGTTTGTTCATTTAAACAAGATTGCGCCGAAATCAAAGCCAAGACAGAAAAACTCGCTAACCTTTTACGACAAGTAGCACGCGTTAGCTATGATCTTTATGAAAGACCTACACGTCGAATTATTGATGAAACCGAACAAGTTCTTGAAAGAGCCTTGAAACTAGTAGATAAATGTTGCCGAAATGGGCTACGTCGTGTGTTCAAAATCATACCCACGGCACATTTTCGTAGAACATTGCAACAACTCGAAAATTCAATAGGGGACGTGTCGTGGCTCCTTCGTGTATCAACCCCGTCCGTTGATCGAGATGATGAGTACCTTGGATTACCTCCAATTGCGGCTAACGAGCCCACATTGGGTTTGATTTGGGAACAAATCTTTATCATGTGTTCGGGTACATTGGAGGAACGAGCCGAGGGAGCGATTTCACTTGTTTCTTTAGCACGGGATAATGACAAATACGGGAAATTAATAATCGAGGAAGGAGGTGTGCCACCCCTTTTAAAACTGGCGAAAGAAGGTAACGAGGATGGGCAGGAAAATGCAGCACGAGCTATCGGGTTATTGGGCCGAGATACAGACAGTGTGCAATATATTATAAATGCGGGTGTTTGTGCCATATTTGCGAAAATTTTGAAATTTTCGCCTATGAAAGTACAACTAGTCGTGGCATGGGCAGTCTCAGAATTAGCCGCGAACCACCCTAAATGTCAAGAACATTTCTTGCAAAACAATGTAATTCGGTTGCTTGTTGGTCATTTAGCGTTTGAAACAATACAAGAACATAGCAGATACGCGATTGCTAGTAAGCAAAATATGTCTATTCATACGGTCGTTATGGCAAATACCAAAACCGGGACAGGAGAACAAGAAAAAGGTCAAGTTTTGCATCCGGTGCCCGTGAAAACAAACAACATGCATAATATAGTCACGAACACAATTGTTGAAAAATCAGGAAGGAGTCGTAACGACAGGTCACACAAATATAAAAACACCACGAGGAAACAAATCGCGTTTGTGGGAACAAGTATTAAAGCGAGGGAGTTTGAAGACCCTGAGACAAAAAGCCAAATGAAAGCGATGGCAGCTAGAGCTTTATGGTACCTTTGTGCGAACAATGTTTCAATCTGTAAAAGCATTACCGAGTCACGAGCACTTCTTTGCTTTGCGGTACTTTTGGAAAAAGGTGAGTACGAAATACAGTACAATTCGGCTATGGCGTTAGTGGAAATCACCGCAGTGGCTCACAAACACGTAGAGTTAAGACATTCGGGGTTTAAACCAATATCTCCTGCTGCTCGGGCAGTTGTCGACCAATTCCTTAAAATCATCAAGAATGCAAACTCAGATTTTCTCGTCACAAGTATCCAGTCAATTGGACACTTGGCGAGAACATTTCGTGCAACTGAAACAAGAATTATTCCCCCAATAGTAACACTCTTAGAAAACTCTGAACCTGATGTGTCAATAGCATCAACCGACACGTTGATTGAGTTTGCGTGCACGGAAAATTTCCTTCATGTAAATCATTCCAAGACGATTATAGATCTCGGCGGGGCTAAACATTTGATTCAGTTAACATATTTTGGGGAACAAGCAGTTCAGCGTCCCGCGTTAATCCTCCTATGTTACCTTGCAATGCACGTTCCTGATAGTGAGACACTAGCTCAAGACGAAGTGCTTGTAGTGCTCGAATGGGCGTTAAAGCAAGAGAATTACTTTCGGTATGACGAGTTTGTGGAACCCCTGATTAACGAAGCAAAACAAAGATTAGAGATCTATCAGTCTAGAAATACAAGAGGGTCATTCATGCGGTAATTTAAGTATATATAACATTATAACTTATCAAATGATAAGTTTTGGGTTTCTTAATGTTACATTTTTTCCTAGTGTACATAATGTTAGAGAAATGTAGCTAGTCTCTGCTTTGTAGATGTAACGTGACATTAATTTTTCGAGCAGATCGTGAGCATCAGAGATAGCGTTATAGCAAAAAGTGCTCTTACATAAGCATTTTTTTCCTATAACTTAACAAAAAAGAAAAAAAGAAAAAAAAAAGAAGAAGAGAAAAAAGAAAACACCTTATTCCATCACTCAAGTTATAACACACCGAGCCCCACATTTTTTAAATTATTTTCATTTGTTCAAATAAAACAACTTATAAAAATTAAAACATTACATTATTTAAATAAAATAACTTATCAAATTTATATATTTTAGAAAGTAATTATGTAAGAAAAAAAATCAAATGATTAACAACGCAAACCTAATAAGAGCTAACGATGCAAGAACTTAACTAACGAAGATTAAAAGTGAAAAGAAAAGAAGAAGATGCATCATCATCTTCTTCTTCCTTGTGTGACCTGCAAAAAAACACACACATAAACACATTTATTAACTCATTAGTTAATAGCACAAACACAAAAGTACAAAACACACACACAAACAAAACCTAACAAAAAAGGGATAACGCCGGCTACTGAGTCCGGCGCAGAGCCCATTGGCGCGAGAGGTGTGGGCTAGCGTTATAGGTCAGCGTTAGGGCACCAACCAGCCCTATAACACCGCTCACGGTGTGCTCTTGCAAGACGTTCGATACCCTTATTTATACTTTATATATAATTAATTTAATACCGGCTAACTCGTCTTATAGTTGAAGTGAAAAGACAAACAATGAGTTATATCCATCCATCACTAACAATGAAACCTTACTTTTTCTTTTCTTATAGTTGAAGTGAAAGAAAAACAGTGAGTTATATCAATCCATCACTAACAATGAACCTTACTAAGATCTAAAATCTGCTTCAAACATTAAAAAAAAAAAAAAAATTACGACAGCCTATACTGGAGGTACCAAAAACATAAACGAAAAACAGCCTCAACACAATTAGCGGCATTACGACATATAAACCCTAAAAGAAACACTTGAGCTTGATTGAACCTGCGACTAGGGACCAACATCTCCATCGATAATAAAAGATATAGATACCTAAATTTGTAACACCACGCGTGGACAAATGAGTTTCCATATGATAGTAAATACACATCACCAGAAACTCGGCCATCACTAGCGAAATAAGTAGTGGGATCTAGAGGTGCACAAAGTCCGGGCCAAGTTGGGCTTGGACCGAGCCGAAAAAAGCCCGAGCATTTATAGTTCAAAAAAGCTCGAGCCTAAAAAATCCCGGGTCGTGCTAAGCCGGAGCCTATTAGGCCTTTTCGGCCCAAATGATCTAGACATTTGTAATAATAATATAGTTATTATATATGAAAATATTGGATCAACATTTGTAAATACATTACTAAGAAATAACAAAACAAAGTTACAGATTATAAAGAATCACATTAATTGCACAATAAAAGCTCTCTAACAGTTTGGCGAGCTTTTTCAGGCTTTTTGGCGGGCTTATCAAAAGCCCAGGCTTTCGGGATTTTTGGGGCTTAGCCCGGCCATGCCGGGATTTGGTGGAAAATATAAGGACCATCTAGGCCTGTTGGGCCAGATCGGGCATTAGGCCGGATTTTGGTGAAAAATATAAGGACCATTTAGGCTTGTTGGGCCAGATCGGGCTTCAGGCCGGGCTTTTCTGGGCTCTTTCGAGCCGGGACCAAACTTGGCTCGGGCTTTAGCCCATCTGTGCGTTAGTTGACAACCTAGAACTGAGTTTAAATCACACCTATGGTCCAACCAATTAGGTGGCAACCTTCCGACCGCCCAACGACCTATTAACGCTAGTCAAGATAAAGTTCCAATTAACAAATCTTGCTCATTCATTTTATTTCATTTTTAATCAAAATTTAAAAAGTAGCTTTCTTTATTTTTTATTTTTTTTTTCTTTTTTTTTTAAATAAAATATCTTACAAACAGTAAATCTTTAATCGACAAAAAATTACGCCATCGCGACGAAAATCACGTGTGATTTCTCAAATCACATATGATTTTATAAATCACATGTGATTTTTTCAAGCATAAATTTCAACACTTACAAGAAACAGGTGATTTACTTTTCGTCGTGATGGTATAATTCTTTTTGTGTAATGATTAACGATTTTTATGTATTTACTTCTTAAAAAAATTGACTTTTTTTTTGTTTAATAAAAAAATGAGCGACTAGAATTTATTTATTAGATCTTTGAAGAATTAGAGATTTATATTAAATTTTTCTCCAAGTAAAACAAATCTAAGGATCCACAACAAACTGAAATGTTGCAAAAAAATTCACTTTGTTGCATGACATTGTAAAAAGTTAAGACATAAAACCTTCTCTTTTTTAACCAAAAAAAGTGATTTGCACATTTCTTTTTTGGGATTGTCTAACCAGTGCCCTAAAGGCACTGGTTAAGAAGGCTGAGGACCCACAAAAAGGTATCGAAAAAATAATTTAAAAACTCAAGGACCCACACTTTTTCAATAAAAAAATATTTTTTCGATACCTTTTTGTGAGTCCTCAGCCTTCTTAACCAGTGCCCTCAGGGCACTGGTTAGACAATCCCTTCTTTTTTTTATTTACACATTTATTGTACAAATTATTAAAGCTAGATGTAAATATAATACAACTGTCTAATGGAATACTTAAAATGTCTTAATAAAAAAAAAAATGCAAAGCAATTCCCTTAACCAAATGCTCATAGTAACTGCAATACCAACCAAATAGTTTGGTCCATGAACATATGAGATGTGACAAGAGGATGACGCGTGGAAAAAAGAGACAGCACGTGAACACCACCATCGTTACACCCATTCTAACATACTTTCACAAATCAAACCCCACCCATTTTGAAGTATAGATGAAATATGCCTATATCAATCACACCAAAAATAATGTTCAGAAAAAGATTACAATAAAAATACAAAAATATCAGCCAAGCATATCCATCACAAAAGAACATACACCTCACCAAACGGTCCAAAACCCTAAATTTGATAATCGAAAACTGCATCTCAATCCATGCTTTTAGATAAACAAACCAATATAACCATAACAATAATAGTCAATAACTAGTAAATAACAAAACACTAATCTTGCACCAAAAGACCTAAATAACATTTTTTTCAAAATGGTTAAACCATCAATCCATCAACATCATAGAAACTTAAACATCAAACTTAAAAACACATAGTCAAAGTGTGGAAACACACACACACACACTTTATCATCAGCAGATCTTGAATGTAAAGTAAAACCATCTAACGGCCGCCACCATTAGTAGGACACTCCCTAGCAAAATGCCCATCTTCACCACAGTTGTAGCAGCCTCCTCCGCCGCCACCTCCACCACGTCCACCGCCGCCACGCCCACCACCACCATAACCACCGCCGCCACCTCCATAACCACCACCACCTCCCTGAGTACAATCCCTAGCCATGTGACCACTCTCACCACACTTGAAACACCCACCACCTCCTCCGCCTCCACGGCCGCCGCCACCGCCGCCATAACCGCCGCCGCCTCCACCATACCTGTCACCACCTCCGCCGCCTCCATACCTTCCTCCACCGCCGCCTCCTCCATACCCGCCGCCGCCTCCATAACGATCACCACCGCCGCCGCCGCCACCGCCGCCACGGGTGCTGCCAACAACGTTGGCACCATCAGGACCAGTGACGTCAGCAGCTTTGCTCCGACCATCAGATCCAGTCTCGACAAGATACTCAACAGTCTCACCATCACCTAGACTTCTAAAGCCATCAGTTTTAATGGAAGACTGATGAACAAAGAGATCTTCAGTTCCATCGTCTGGTGTTATGAATCCAAACCCTTTTGTGTCGTTAAACCACTTCACTGTCCCTGTCTTCCTCTCCTCACCCATTTTTTTTGTTTTGTTAAAAAGATGAAAAGAAACCTCCAACTTTTGGAGGAGGATGTAAGATGAAGAAAACCCTAGATGAAAATCAGAGTGGTGTGGGCTTTATATAAAGGAAAGGTGGAAAGACGGTTTTGACCTTGTTGGGAATATCGTAGTGGGTTGTAGGTCATCTTGAAGTTATCTAACGGCTGGTATTTATCCAACTTTGGAATATTGGAATTTGGAAAATATTAGGCTAGATACCAAAGGTATTCGTCTAACATTTTAGTATCACCTTTCATTAAAATACTCACTTTATAAAAATACATCTTTATAAAATATCTCACATACACTCACAAACCAAATAAATAATTATAAAACTTATAAAGTGAACGACTCACCTTACTATCTCTAGATTTATGCACCTCACGAGTGAGTGGGGATAGTTGGCATGGGATTCACGTGTGGGTGGTAGCATAAGGTGAGTGAATACCACTCATTGCCGACTAGCCTTAGTATATATCTAACCCACCATTTAATACGACGTCGTTGTGTTGTGATAGCTTCGCCCGCCTTTTTTCTTGGGCTGCTGTCTTTGGGCCGGCTGAGTTAGCTCATGGCTGATGGGCTTTTTTTTTTCTTTTTTTTTTTTAGGTTGCTTTCTATAAGCGTAGATAAACATAAAACATGCCACATTTATCTAGAAACGTCGGTTCTGAGTATCGTTGGTGCTATCTTCGAGGTTTGCTATATGGGTGAGATCTTCTTTGGGTATTCTTTGCATGTGTTTTGGTTGTTTAAGTCCTTATGTACAAACTGCATGTTGTTGTTTATGCAGGGTTATTGTGCTTTCACTTTTTTCAATGTAAGTTTATGTTAATTTGTTTTTGCTACTACCATTTGTTTGTTAATTTATAGATGTGCATGCTATAACTAACTTGCGTTTGTACATTCGTCGCCCTTTAGCTGTTACTTTTTTACCTTGTAAATAGATATTTAGCTACGTCAGTTATCCGAAACAAAAAACCAGTTGCCCGTATAATTAACTTTGTTAGTGGACATAATGATTCGGCCGTCGATGATTGTGAATTTGATTTGCCAAGCATATCGTTGGGAGTTAGTGCGGGAAAGGCTCAAGGCGCACTAAGGCGCGAAGGGAGCCTCAAGGCGAGGTGCATACCAAGGCGCGGGATTCATGAATACGAGGCGCACTAAATACATTAAGTTTTTTTTATAATATACGTGACCATTTATGTAGCTTAAATAACACAAAATAACATTAAATACTTAATACATGACACATATAGCCATTATAAAGATTAAAATGGATCAGTTGTCACTTCTCAAATGGATCAACTCTTTGGCTAGATGAACTACATATAGATTAAAATTCATATCAGACTAAATATGCTTGTGTGTTACACTTGCAGACTTACATCTAACAAAGTTCACAATTTAACCCAAATATCAAGCAAGCAACATATTAATATTCAAGGCATAATGCAAATCATACAAATACTCACCCTATGATGTGATGCATGAAGATAAAATAAACTTATGACATTATTTACAATTCAATAAAATAAACAATCAATAAAAATCAGTTCAAGATATAAACTTATGACGTGAGAGAGATTACATATTTGTAAAATGATCATAATCTATTGTTACCCACTTGATTGTGTGTTTTAGTTCTTTTCCAAATTAGGGTTATTAGATATAACTTAAAAGGCCCATGTATATAACTTATAAAGCCCATGTATCTTATCTTAATATTTAGAAAACAGCCCCAAAACCTGTTACATCTCCGAGGCGCAAAAAGCCCCAAGGCGCAAAGGCGCAAAAAGCCCCAAGACGCTGCGCTTTTTTTGGGATTCATGCATGTCGTGAGCCTCGATCCGAAAAAATCCCTAGAGCTTAAGCCTTGAGCGAGGCGCGCCTCAAGGCGCGCTTTTTAAAACTATGGGACAGACCGATGGATCTGTAAAACATACGAGTTTAGCTACTATTATTGATACACCGTCTATGGTCGAACCTGTTGGCGCTGCCATTGTTCAGATGGTGTTCGGCGTATGTCGGATTCCGGAAATTTGAGGGATACCAGTGATTCCTGTAGGTTAGTGGCAAAGGAAAATAGGTCATTGTTGAGCCACATCCTGGGTCAACGGTAACGTTTCTTAGTGCTTCACCCATTACAATGACCGCTCAAGATACCGATAAGGGGAAGCGAAAGATATATGACATTTACCCGCAATCTGCTGACAGTTCTACTTGGATCTCATCAGCTGATCAAGGTAGATCACATGTGTTTTCTTATGTTATTATCATCGTATGACAAACTTATTAATTATATGCTCATGCCTTTGTATTGTGGTTACACATTTTAGCATAACGGTTGTTAGAAGATACAATTATGCACACGAACAAAGATTCAGATGCTACTTTCGATCATGTCAGCGTGTGTTGCCATTACATGCAGGTAACTTTTTTATTATATTTTTTGGTAACCATTTTGATGTCGACTGTTGTGCTGCAATTCATGATTTGTAAATGGTTTCGCTAATGTCTGATATTGTGGTGACTCTCAGTGAGATGCAAAGCCTGGATGCCAAAATGTTTCAAAGACGATGGTTGTTAGAAGATGCGATTATACACTTCGTACAAGATTTAGAAACTGATTTCAATTTTGGTGAACGTTCGTGTTGCTACAGCTGGGGTACACGTGCCGGTGTCCGTTGATCGTCATGTCGATGCACAAGCTGGGGGCCGCAAAGGTGCTGGTCACACAGTACTTACGCGGAACCCCACCCGATGAACAATTGCACCAGCAGATCCTTATGATAGAGCACTTCCAACATCAGGTGTTTTTCAGAGGTTCAATACATTTGTGGAAAACTATAAGGAGGGTTGAATAGTTTTTTCGATTTTAATTTATGTTTCAAAGATTTAGATTCGATCTTATATGAATTCGTATGGATGGATAGATAGTATGAGACAATAAGTAAAGTAAGCAATGAAAGCAAGTAAAGTAAAAGGATATAAAGTAGCGACACAAGTGATTTCTAGTGGTTCGGTATAACAACCCGTAAAATTTCGGATTATTATAATAATATTTACCACGTCAGAAAATTTTAAATCAATTATTTTCTGACAGAATGCCAATATCAAAAATTTAAAACCGAGAGGTCATCTCGTTTCCTTAGAAATAAGACACCGCTAGTCCACTAAGTATCGGTATAATAAATGTGAAATTTATTATTATCCTAGTAAAATTTAAGCATACATAAGCTTAATCTAATAGTTATTCCGCATAATGCAGCGCAGTAGCATTCAAAACTAAAAATAAAGAATTAGATAAGCGAAATATACACCTTTTCCCATTCACTGATAATTTACAGAAGAAAACGAGAAGTTATCTCGCGAATTTAGGAAGCCACGGCACCGCACGCATACCGACACCAAATTAATAACGGCAAACATTTATAATCAAATTTTAACATAATAAGAATGTCATAATATTACGTTTAAGAAATCGTTTCCGAAAATGTAATTCCTATATTTTTCTGGTATCGAGAAGGTATGTTTATTCGAGGATTCGACAAAACACGGGGTACCGATTATACTGCCTTGTATAATAAAAAAAAACAGACCCAGTATATCCCCACTCTCTCTCCCACGTTTTTCTTTCACCTGCTCCTTCTTCTCTCTCTTTTGTCGATAGAAACCAGGAGACAAACACAAAAATAGGAGCTTTCCTCCTTTCTTTAAAGTCAACTCCCATAACCCTTCTTATCACTCTTCTCTAAATACTCAAGCTAACCACATAGCCATCACTGTCACCTTGAGGCGTGGCTAGGAGTGAGTGACAGCAGCCAAGAACAAGAAGACTCCTACAAGCTAGACCATGGAAGAGTCAAGACTCCTTTCCTTTTTCCTCCTCTATAAATAGGGCCGATTTTGTTACAAGTTTCTCACATTTTTCACACACAATCACCTAAAATTAGGGTTCCTCCAATCATGGGGCTTCTCAAAATTGATAAAGGGGTTTTGTAGTTGAGGGCATAAGGAAGCTACTCCAGAAGTTAATTGTTCCAATTCACCTCGAGTCTCCTCCAATTTGGTTTCTTTGTTTCGGTGTTCATGTCCTTCGACCCACTGCCAGATTTTTGTAAGAATAATACTCTTGTTGTTTTTGTATTAGGAATTAATTGGTTAATTTAATTATGTGTATCTTCAGTTTCATGTATGTCGAGATATGGGTTATGTCAAGGGATTTGTGAATTGGTAAAATATTGATTTCTATGTTGTTGTTGTTGTCGGCTGTCACACAAAAGAACACAAGAAAACCTACAATTATGAACTCATGAAAATTTACTTAATAATCGGCTTTTGAACTAAGATGTTTATTCCAGGTTTTTTTTAAAACTTAACAGGCTACACTGTTTTCGGCTTATGAGTAGTTCTCATTTTCTTAAGCTTAATAATCTTCCTTAGCCTATTTGGGTTGACCCAAATGATTTTTACTCCTTGTTTTGAATGTTACTCGTCATGTCACTTTTGTTGTTAATTTATGAGATTTAGTGTGCGTTTACACTCAGCCGAGGGTGTTTGATTCTGGTCAGCCACGATCCCCACCAGGGGAGTAACGATGGGTATTGTTGTGCGTAGGGTAAGTGCTCGCGTAGACACCACAAAAGTGGTAGCTTGTGCTCTTGGCTCACAATAGTAATACCGCAAAAGGGGTGTGTTTGCTTGTTAGCTTTGGACCAAGGGAGAACACCCGATTGTGTTTCTACCCGACCCGACACTAGACCCCTCGTAAAGAGCTCATAAGAGTTACGTATTTCAATGGTATAGTCTTGTTATATCGCATTTTGCTCGTCCTTCTGCTCGCGTCAATAGCTGCTCCCAGAAAAGGTGTGACCTTGGAGTCCTACTGCCAAGAAAGCTAAGAGCAATAATCCTCCTTAGTCACAAAAATTTCATTATGTTGAGTTTTGTTACATTTGTTCTTGTCTGGGTTAATTCACTAGAAGTAAAATGAAAACTTTTGGTTAAAAGACACTAGGACAACCCACCTCACACCCAAGCCAAACCGTTTCCCCATTGGACCACAACCCATCACTTTCAAATGGGGGGGAAACGTTTGAAATATGCTGGAACAAAACAAGTATATATATTTTTGTAAAAGGGATAACAGCATTTAAATATCTAAACAAAAGCAAAACATTGGTAGTCCTTAAATTGTCATTCCTTTCGTGATCCATTCCTTCGTGACGCCATTTCTTTCGTGATCTATTCTAAGCGACACGACTAGTACTATATAAACATATATGATCATTCAACGCGACGCCTCGAAACTTATACTTATACTACAAATGATCATTTTTCGTACATCGTCATTCGGTTATCATCAAACCGAAGTCCTGTTCATTCTTTATATCCTTTCTGCTTGTACCCTTCCAAGTATTATCATTGGTCATCATTAAACCAAAGTCGTAATTCCTTCTGCGAGATTCCTTCCATGTCACCCTTCATAAGCCGAAATCTACCTAAATCTTGAAAATTGTTTTAAGATAAACGATGCCACTTAAGCAACAACAACAACAACAAGTCAAACATTTAAAAATTTATAAAGTCAGTTAAACTTTATCGAGTCTTAAACATAAACACTAAATTGCCGTATTAATTAGGTTGCGTGTCGGAGGTTGTGCACTATCATCCTTTGATTTAGTTCCCTTTAGACTTCCTATTGCACATTGCCAAGGTGAGTTTCATAGCCCCTACTTTTACTTGTTTTATAACTGTTTTGGGGGAAGATACATGCTCATTTTTACTTAAATGATTTAATTACTAAAATTCTGCATTCTATGCATACTATGCCCTTTGATTGATATGTTTTAAGATACATCATACCTAGATGCTTTAAGGACCACACCAAAACCTTTGACCTAGAATATTACGCAACTTAGCCTAAGACTTTAGATCCCAAATTGCCCTTTTCATGAACCGTCAATTCCTGCTAGGAAGCGCGAATGTTATAAATAGATCTATTGGGAGTGACTTCCCTGTTCGGTTGACCCCGCTTGGGTCAAGGCGAAACATATAGCATGTCGGGACCAAGTGTATTGGGATAAACACTCGCCATGGGCTCCTTATTTGTATGACTTCCTTGTGCATACATTAACTGTCGTAGCTTCGGTTGCATGAACTTAGTGCTAGCGTAATAGATTCAGTATATGACATTATATTCGTTGTAATGTACATATACCCTACTTATGGTCCACTAATGAAATCTCTTTTATTAACTCCTTTTATGAATTGAAATCATAAACTTTATGACATTATGCAAGACGCAATGATCATCAAAAACCAAATTTTAAACAGTGTACTGAAATCCTTTTTTTAAATAAACCTATGAACTCACCAGCGTAAGCTGACCCCTTTTAGCATGTATTTTTAGGTTTTGAGGTGATAGCTTATCTTTAGAGGCACAAGGCAAAGGCATGGCATGGTCATAGACGACTCTGATTTATGTATTGGGACCACCTTTTTATAATGGGCCATTTTTCGCATCAAATCAAAAATGTAAACATTGTTTTTAAGAAATGAATAAAAGTTTATTTATGAAAATCCGTTGTTCTATGCTTACGTTGTGGTATCAATTTAGTAGCACCCCAATACTTGTTTGCTTCCGCTGAGTCATTTTTGGGGGTGTTACAGATTGGCATCAAAGCCTAGGTTATAGAGAACTGGGTATTTTTAAAAACCTAGACTATAACTACTTTTACAAAAACTAAACCCTATGACTGACACGTGCCTGCCTGCCGAGCTGATGCCTCACTTATGATCCTGCTGAGATCATACTTGTTAAGATACATGTTTTATCACTGCTCACCTAATTTCATCATAGGTTATAATTATTTTCCCTATACGTATAATTACGTATCACAACACTACACCTTTCCCTCACATAAAGAGAATAATTGTTCTAATCCTTCAAGACAACCTTTAAAAGTATTGTGACATATTACTAGCGTAACTAAGCTAAGTATTTCAAAATTCATTGAACCTCGGGTGAATATAGACTGATCACCTATATTCAACCAGGGACAGTGGGACATAGCCTGATCACCTATGTCCGACTCAGAGGTGAATTTTGCAGTACTTAGGATAGTTATAACAGCCTTATGTCAAGTGAGAAAATGATAATATTTTGATAAACATGTAACATTTCAATAAACCACACATTGACGGTTACACTAAAGCCACACATTGGCGTCACACTAATCCTTAATCGCAAGCCACTCACTAGCATTCCTTAAACACAAGCCACTCACTGGCATTCCTTAATCACAAACCACTCACTGGCATACCCTAATCACAAGCCACTCACTCGCATCACCCTATTCCTTAGTCATAAACCACTCACTGGCATCACAATATTCCTTAATCATAAACCACTCACTGGCGTCATACTACTTTTTAATCATAAACTTTATAATTCCATATCACAATCGGGTTATGTTATAGTCACTCCTACCCCAACCTTATATTCCGTGGACAAATCAAACCATTTTAGGAGCAACCTTCCAATAGCACCTATGAGAAAAATTCTCTAATGGGAATAGGCAACAAAAGAACAATAAACCTTTGGCAAAATCTAGAAAGACACAGTAAATGACCCATAATCCCGCAAAACTTGAAAATTTCACCATTGAAAATTTGAAACTCCACCCACCTCTTAAGAATAACAGTGCCTACCTTGTTACCCTCCTATAAACTAAATAAATGAGTTACCATACAAACTGTTTCCGACCATCCCACGGACCATTATAATCAAAATACTTTATGAACCACTTCATGAATCATCCTACAAACCAAATTACCACCTTACCATTTCACCATAAAATAAACTACAATTCTACCCATACCTTACCAAAATAAAGTGTTCCTTAATACTTTAAAAGGTATTCCAGAACCACTCTATTGGTTACTTATTTCCTCGAAATGTGTTTAAGTTAATACCCCATAAACAGAAATGATCAATGTCCTCCTTGATATCTAAGTCTGACCTTAGGATGTATCCTACACATATGCATAAAACTATAGATAACGTGAGGTTCATCAACTATTAAACCTCCACCCTTACCCAACTTAGACAACTAAACCCTACTCGTAGCTATGGGTAAATGTTATATCCTGCTACACATCCTTACTACAACAAATTTTTCAAATTTGAGGATTCTCTTTAAAAAAATAAAAAATAAAAAAAATCCAACAATAATATTTTCCAAATCCCTCATTAAAAATTAGACAAAATGCTGAAACATTAAAAGTTTCGCAAAACTTCCTTAAACATCCCATAATTAAGAACCGGTTTTACAATCTTTTAAAAATGTGTCATTTTTACATATTATCGATTTTGAAATCTGGTCTTAGTCAAACTTGTATAAACATTTAGTCGAAAGAGAAATTCGAAAACAAATGTTTCCCCATCCCTTAAAGAAGAAAACACACAAACCTTAAGAATTAACCACTATACTTTAAAATCATTAAATACCAGAAATGGGTACGTTTTACCATGGGAAGTTAGAGACTCTCACAAAATAGTGAAACCTCATAATATCAAGAATTAGAACTTTCACTCAATGAACCTACCCCAGAAAAATCATGGCTCCTCAGATAGAGGATGTGCTCCTGGCACAACACCTAGGCAACCATACCCAAAGAGAAAACCCTAAAAACAACTTAGGGACAATTCAAAACTTGTTCCAATTACCATTACCTCCTTCCCGACACCCTATCGGGTAACGTAAACTGAGATCCGGGACGAATCTCCTGTAAGGTGGGTAGACTATAACAACCCGTAAAATTTCGGATTATTATAATAATATTTACCACGTCAGAAAAATTTAAATCAATTATTTTCTGACAGAATGCCAATATCAAAAATTTAAAACCGAGAGGTCATCTCGTTTCCTTAGAAATAAGACACCGCTAGTCCACTAAGTATCGGTATAATAAATGTGAAATTTATTATTATCCTAGTAAAATTTGAGCATACATAAGCTTAATCTAATAGTTATTCCGCATACTGCAGCGCAGTAGCATTCAAAACTAAAAATAAAGAATTAGATAAGCGAAATATACACCTTTTCCCATTCACTGATAATTTACAGAAGAAAACGAGAAGTTATCTCGTGAATTTAGGAAGCCACGGCACCGCACGCATACCGACACCAAATTAATAACGGCAAACATTTATAATCAAATTTCAACATAATAAGAATGTCATAATATTACGTTTAAGAAATCGTTTCCGAAAATGTAATTCCTATATTTTTCTGGTATCGAGAAGGTATGTTTATTCGAGGATTCGACAAAACACGGGGTACTGATTATACTCCCTTGTATAATAAAACAAAACAGACCCAATATATCCCCACTCTCTCTCCCACGTTTTTCTTTCACCTGCTCCTTATTCTCTCTCTTTTGTCGATAGAAACCAGGAGACAAACACAAAAATAGGAGCTTTCCTTCTTTCTTTAAAGTCAACTCCCGTAACCCTTCTTATCACTCTTCTCTAAATATTCAGGCTAACCACATAGCCATCACTGTCACCTTGAGGCGTGGCTAGGAGTGAGTGACATCAGCCAAGAACAAGAAGACTCCTACAAGCTAGACCATGGAAGAGTCAATACTCCATTCCTTTTTCCTCCTCAATAAATAGGGCCGATTTTGTTACAGGTTTCTCACATTTTTCACACACAATCACCTAAAATTAGGGTTCATAAATTAGGGTTCCTCCTATCATGGGGCTTCTCAAAATTGATAGAGGGGTTTTGTAGATAAGGGCATAAGGAAGCTACTCCAGAAGTTAATTGTTCCAATTCACCTCGAGTCTCCTCCAATTTGGTTTCTTTGTTTCGGTGTTCATGTCCTTCGACCCACTGCCATATTTTGTTAAGAATAATACTCTTGTTGTTTTTGTATTTGGAATTAATTGGTTAATTTAATTATGTGTATCTTCAGTTTCATGTATGTCGAGATATGGGTTATGTCAAGGGATTTGTGAATTGGTAAAATATTGATTTCTATGTTGTTGTTGTTGTCGGCTGTCACACAAAAGAACACAAGAAAAACCTACAATTATGAACTCATGAAAATTTACTTAATAATCGGCTTTTGAACTAAGATGTTTATTCCAGGTTTGTTTTAAAACTTAACAGGCTACACTGTTTTCGGCTTATGAGTAGTTCTCATTTTCTTAAGCTTAAAATATTCCTTAGCCTATTTGGGTTGACCCAAATGATTTTTACTCCTTGTTTTGAATGTTACTCATCATGTCACTTTTGTTGTTAATTTATGAGATTTAGTGTGCGTTTACACTCAGCCGAGGGTGTTTGATTCTGGTCAGCCACGATCCCCACAAGGGGAGTAACGATGGGTATTGTTGTGCGTAGGGTAAGTGCTCGCGTAGACACCACAAAAGTGGTAGCTTGTGCTCTTGGCTCACAATAGTAATACCGCAAAAGGGGTGTGTTTTCTTGTTAGCTTTGGACCAAAGGAGAACACCCGATTGTGTTTCTACCCGACCCGACACTAGACCCCTCGTAAAGAGCTCATAAGAGTTACGTATTTCAATGGTATAGTTTTGTTATATCGCATTTTGCTCGTCCTTCTGCTCGCATCAATAGCTGCTCCCAGAAAAGGTGTGACCTTGGAGTCCTACTTCCAAGAAAGCTAAGAGCAATAATCCTCCTTAGTCACAAAAATTTCATTATGTTGAGTTTTGTTACATTTGTCCTTGTCTGGGTTAATTCACTAGAAGTAAAATGAAATCTTTTGGTTAAAAGACACTAGGATAACCCACCTTACACCCAAGCCAAACCGTTTCCCCATTGGACCACAGCCCATCACTTTCAAATGGGGGGGAAACGTTTGAAATATGCTGGAACAAAACAAGTATATATATTTTTGTAAAAGGGATAACAAGCATTTAAATATCTAAACAAAAGCAAAATATTGGTAGTCTTTAAATTGTCATTCCTTTCGTGATCCATTCCTTCGTGACGCCATTTCTTTCGTGATCCATTCTAAGCGACACAACTAGTACTATATATGCATATATGATCATTCAACACGACGCCTCGAAACTTATACCTCATACCATTAAAAACTAAAGTCTCAAACCATTGATGGAAGCATGAACGCTAAAATAAAATTTGAAAACATAATCTTTAAGTAAAAAGAGTTCTTTTATTAAAACATAAACGAGTATTTTTCGTACTGCTTATAACAAAAATTTAAACGTCATATATAAATATTTAGACACTTACTTATAATCCTATTTCAAGTATTTAAACCTAATAAAATTTATTACCAAACTTTGACGTTAGTCATCACGTACAAATAAAAACTTGTATAAAGGATATGCTCAATTTTCGACAAAAATATATATTTCGGCTTATTATATTTTTGGTAATCACTAATAAGAGAATATTTATTTCATAACTTTTCACACATTGATTTTTCTAAAAACAAATGTAACTTTGAAATATCTATACTTTAACTAATAATGGAGATGTAACAATACTTATACCCATATGTACATCTAATTATATATGTACTTTGTCAATGATATTCACATAAACCGTTAGCGACTAATACTACAAATGATCATTTTTCGTACATCGTCATTCGGTTATCATCAAACCGAAGTCCTGTTCATTCTTGATATCCTTTCTGGTTGTACCCTTCCAAGTATTATCATTGGTCATCATTAAACCAAAGTCGTAATTCCTTCTGCGAGATTCCTTCCATGTCACCCTTCATAAGCCGAAATCTACCTAAATCTTGAAAATTGTTTTAAGATAAACGATGCCACTTAAGCAACAACAACAACAAGTCAAACATATAAAAATTTATAAAGTCAGTTAAACTTTATCGAGTCTTAAACATAAACACTAAATTACCGTATTAATTAGGTTGCGTGTCGGAGCCGTGCACTATCATCCTTTGATTTAGTTCCCTTTAGACTTCCTATTGCACATTGCCAAGGTGAGTTTCATAGCCCCTACTTTTACTTGTTTTATAACTGTTTTGGGGGAAGATACATGCTCATTTTTACTTAAATAATTTAATTACTAAAATTCTGCATTCTATGCATACTATGCCCTTTGATTGATATGTTTTAAGATACATCATACCAAGATGCTTTAAGGACCACACCAAAACCTTTGACCTAGAATATTACGCAGCTTAGCCTAAGACTTTAGATCCCAAATTGCCCTTTTCATGAACCGTCAATTCCTGCTAGGAAGCGCGAATGTTATAAATAGATCTATTGGGAGTGACTTCCCTGTTCGGTTGACCCCGCTTGGGTCAAGGCGAAACATATAGCATGTCGGGACCGAGTGTATTGGGATAAACACTCGCCATGGGCTCCTTATTTGTATGACTTCCTTGTGCATACATAAACTGTCGTAGCTTCGGTTGCATGAACTTAGTGCTAGCGTAATAGATTCAATATATGACATTATATTCGTTGTAATGTACATATACCCTACTTATGGTCCGCTAATGAAATCTCTTTTATAAAATCCTTTTATGAATTGAAATCATAAACTTTATGACATTATGCAAGACGTAATGATCATCAAAAACCAAATTTGAAACAGTGTACTGAAATCCTTTTTTTAAATAAACCTATGAACTCACCAGCGTAAGCTGACCCCTTTTAGCATGTATCTTCAGGTTTTGAGGTGATAGCTTATCTTTGGAGGCGCAAGGCAAAGGCATGGCATGGTCATAGACGACTCTGATTTATGTATTGGGACCACCTTTTTATAATGGGCAATTTTCCGCATCAAATCAAAAATGTAAACATTGTTTTTAAGAAATGAATAAAAGTTTATTTATGAAAATCCGTTGTTCTATGCTTACGTTGTGGTATCAATTTAGTAGCACCCCAATACTTGTTTGCTTCCGCTGAGTCATTTTTGGGGGTGTTACATTCGGGTACAAGGACACCTTCCTTTCCCTACTCCACCCCCCGAGTACCCCACTCGAGAATTCAAGAACTATGTCAACAAGCTCATTCAACTTGGCGGAGAAGCCTCACAACGTCTCTTACGCTTTTTCCGGTACAAAGCTAAATACCGAGTTCTTCCACGAGGTGGAACTAAACCTTTACACAACTATTACACAACAACTATGTGAAATATGAATTACAATATCTTGCTACAGAAATCTTGTGGATAAACAAATCAATCAAGTACCCTTTGCTTGTATGATTTGTAGTATAACGTGATCTCGCCTTTGTGAAGGACCTATATGAGAATCACAACAAAAGATAGAAGAACTACTAGAATGATCAAATGATCGGAGGTTAGGAGAGTGAAATAATATATGAGAGAGTTGTAAGAAGAAGGGTGGGAAACAATTCAGAAATGGCTCTTTATTTCTAGGCATAAAGGCCTTATGTCCCACGGTTCCGGCGAATCCCTCACTTGGGGGATCCGGCTAGTGCAAAACCACGGATCCGACAGTCTGGGTCAGGACAATAAGGATTTTGGGTTGCACACCGGGTTATGGGTTATGGGTATGAGCCATGGGTCATGGACTTTGGGTCATGGGCACCCAACAAGATACAATGTATATAGACAATGGGTCATGGGTCTTGGACATTGGGTCATGGGTCATGGATAATACCCAACATGATTTCATGCATAATATCATGCAATGGGTTATAGGTTATGGATTAGCTCCATAGGTATGGGTCATGGGTCTTAGATATTACCCATCCTATCTATATCTATATTACTATATAAAGCATTTGGGACTTTCTATAAAAGAAAGTCTTAAAAAGATTAAGCCTATACACTTGCCACTTATGGAATCATTTTGTTGGTTTCTAAGCATTACAAGTTCTAAAGTACAATTAATATACTACATGGTACAAAATAATAGTGCATAAATCATTTTTTTCTTCATTAAAACACTCACTAAATGAAAATTATGAATCATTAATGATATTATTAAAATACGCCGTCACTCAAAAGTACAATTAATATAACACATGTTACAAAACAATAATGCATAAATCATTTTGTATGTTTTTTTCAAAACACCCACTAAATGAAATATACAAATCATTAACGATATTATTAATATACCCCTCACTCAAAAGTACAATTAATATATCACATGGTATAAAACAATAATGCATAAATCATTTTATCTTTTTTGTTATTTCTTTAAAACACCCACTAAATAAATTTTACAAATCATTATTCATATCGTACAAACCAATCTTTTATTTAGTCAAACTTTCTGACACCACATTTTTTGACCACACAATGGACCACCATTTACGACCACAACTTAGCAACATAGACACCACCAAATGGCGCCGAAACCGCTACTTTAAAACACCCTTTATATTTAAACGTTATATAATATTGCACGTCCAAAACAACTCGCAATGGTGGTGACCACCGTTTTCATATCGTCGTTGTATCGTGATGCATGGGTTCACTGCCATTTTTTATGAAATAGTGTGCGATAAAGTTTTTCCCTAAAGCTATCATCATGCGTAAAGTGACCATCATGAAAAATATATAATCGCTCACCAAATTTTTTGATTGCATGGTGTCCGCCACCGCAGCGCGTGAGTACCCCGCTATAAAAGTTTTTTATAATGTTACTAAATGCATAAGCAAGAATACCAGCTAATTTTCAAGTAATAACCTCTGTTGGACATTTTTTCTTCCTTCTATAAAAGCAATTCATCGAAAAGACCTTACCATCGCCGACAAAAATAATCAAATGGGTACCCGCCGCTGCAACGCGCGGGTACCCGTCTAGTTACATATTATATTACAACATTTTATTTATTACAACATTTTATGTAAATGACCAAATGTATATACTTTGCAAAACAACATGTATTCTTATAATTTTACTTATGATAATTTTATATTTGTTATCAACAAAACATAACGAGATCGCTAAATGAATAAACGTATTTATGATTTATTTTTATTAACAACATTTATTCTATTTTCATACCTTACCTGCTTTTGACACTCTTGCTTTATGTTTCTGATATGAAACAACCTGCTATTGATCCAGGCACTTTTAGATATTCTGTAAGCGGTCGATCCTCTGCACGTGCAGGTGAGTAACATTTGTTCTATTATAAGGTGTATTTTATTTGGCTGTGGCAAAGTAGAAAAGTCTTCTTATATATATTTTTATTTCTTTAGAGTTCCAAAACTTTTCTATTGTCTTTAGAGTCCCGAAACTCATTAGGGATATGTTCTTATATCTAAATTCATGTTTTCGGCTTGCCATTGATGTTGTTATTGTGGGGATTTTGTGTACGGCGCATGCAGAGGTTTCCGCCACACAAATTCACGACATCACATTTATAGGTTTTGTTTATACCGATAATACTTTACATTATCAGCTTGCCATTGTTGTTATTCTAGGAATTCTATGTATGGAACTCACAACGATTTTCACGACACAAATTAGCAGCAGCACAGGTACAAAGTTTTATTCTCGGTGGTCATATTTTTAATTATCAATCCTGTTACAGTGTCTGACCCCTTACATAAATATTGTGGGTCCGATTGTTAATAGATTGTTCTCTTTTGTATTTAGGCTATCTAAGAAATGAAATGTCTGTTAGGCGTGCTAATTTTGGAGTGAGGATGATGGAAGAAATCAATGTACTGATTATGTAACGCGAAACACATAGGTAACATGAAGTTAAAGTATGATTGTATTATGGGAAAACCGAGCGTAGATACATATTTATATAATTAAATACTTGACAACATCATATTTATATATAAATAATACATGTTTTGTTGGATTCAGTAAATACCCAAACCCCTTAAATCTAGGATTTGAATAGAAAATACCCTAAGTGTTTAGACCGTTAAACACTAACAGGTCACTGAGTGCATAGTCTCTCAGTGAGCCATCTTCAGGATACTCAGTAAGAGGCGAAGAAGAAGTATCTCCACTCAGTAAGGCGGAACTTAAAGGGTAAAGACTGAGTCAAGAAGGAGATGGTGGATTCAGTGAGTGATGACAATAACTCACTGAATTCCTAAACTCCTCACCAACTACTTACACTGAAGACAAACTGAAGTTGAAGACTGAAGACAATGAAGACTGAAGAATGAGCGGGATAAGGCGGGATAAGTTCGAATCAGATAAGACGAAGTCCGTATCAACCAAAGTCAACTTTCCCAGAATGGCAAACTATCAGGCTCAGTGTCATCACTGACTTATGGAAAGCTGCCATGTCTCTTACTTGATATAATCTTTGTAAACAGAGACAAAATACATCAGTATTTTGTCTTCTGCAAAATGTCAGTTTGTCACTTAGGATATAGAGTTAAAACTCATACTTGTATAAATAGCATAAGAGATGGAGTGAAAGATTAAGCTTGTGAATTGTAAAACACATACACACAAGCCATCTTTCACTCCTCCAAATACAAATCAGTCCTTGAGATAGCTCAGTGGTTCCATAGTAGTTGTGTTTAGACTTAGCCTGAACTTAGTGAGGAGTACCAACCCTTTGTCATTTCAATCCCAAGTACTATTCCGCAAGTACTTGGGTAATGTATTCTTTTTTATTGATTTCTAATAAAGAATATTATGTTGAAAATTTATCAGTGTGTTTTGCTTACATCTTACTTCAGTCATTGATTCACTATTATCTGTTTTTAATACTTAACTGTTTTTACGATAGTGAATAGGGAACAACAAGTGGTATCAGAGCAAGGTTGATTATAAAACCTTTTTTTAATCCGCTCTAAAACGTTTTTAAATCAGGATCCTTATGGCTGAAATTGATGTACCCCAACTAGTTGACAAAAAGGGTGGAGCTTATTCAGCTGTTGCCCCTAGACTTGAAGTTGGTAAATTTAACAAATGGAAAAAGCGTATGCTTTGCTATTTGATTGGGATGGAACCTTATTATATCAAGTTTATAAATGCAGCTCCATTTATCCCAAAGACTGCTGAAGGCTTGCCTAAACCTGAAGCTCAGTGGACTCAGGATGAGAGGAGAGTGGTCAACCAGGACCAAAGACTCAAAAGTATCATCATATCATGTCTTCCTGATGATATTATGGAGTCAGTTATAAGTTGTAGTACAACTAAACAAACCTGGGATGACTTAGTCCACAGTCATGAAGGCCCATCTGCTACCAAGGAAAACAGGATAATGGACCTGAAACTTGAGTATAATACCTTCAGGGCTAAGGACTCAGAAAATCTGTCTGAAACTTACACCCGGTACAAAACTCTTTTAAATGAACTGTCTAATGATGGTGTTAAGTTGTCCAAACATGAAATCAATGTTAGTTTTGTCAATAGTCTCCTTGAGAAGTGGCTGAATTTCTCTCAGGGACTTAGGAATGCTAATCATATCCAGAATCTTGAACTTCCTGAAATTTATGGGAAATTTGTCTATGAGGAAAACCTCATCAACAGAAGATACCCTGACTTAAAGAAATCTCAGGAAGTCAAGAAGTCCCTGACCACCACTTCAACACCAATATCAACTGCTTTTTATTCTAACAATGTGGTTCAAGATTTCTAGGAAAATTCAGATGATGAGCCTGATGAAAGATCAAGTGAGGAGTACCTAAATGACCTGAACGTTGAATTTCAGGAAAGGGCACTCCTTGCTAACTCTCGGAGGTTTATAAAAAGAAACAAAGGTTTTTCAAATGCTAAAGCAAATGAGGACACTGAATGCTTTAAGTGTCACAAAAGAGGTCATTTTGCAAAAGACTGTTTTTCAAAACAATTTCTGAACCCTCTTATAAACCATCAGGGTCAAATCAGTCCTTAGGCTTTAGCAAATTTCAACCAAAAATCTATCAGTCTCATCAAAATTTTCAAAACAAATCTGATCAAAACAAAACCGTGGATTTTGAAGCTAAGTAGAGGAAAGTCAAAGCTAAGCTTGCATTGCTTGAGGCCAGTCCCTCAGAAACAACAAACAATGTTAAATTTGTGGAGGGTAAAAACAAAGGCCTTGTTGCTGAAACCTTCGACTGGGATGAAAAGCCAGTCTCATATGATGATGAAATGGTGCATGTCAGTGCACTGATGGCCCTCTCAGAAGAGGACAAGCTAGCTGTGGGAAGAATCATGCCAGGAATGGATAGTGGGTCAACATCACAATGAAGAAGGTAAATATTTTACTTTCTATGGATGACGACTCTGATTGGCATTCCTATATGAACTATATCAATGTTGACCTTAAGTTTGTAGAAGAGCAAAGATTAAATCTTTTTTCCAAATATAACAAGCTAAGTTTTGAACTAAACAAGTGTAGGGATGAACTGCTTCTTTTAAAACAAAATAAGCTTGAGGCTATCACTTTGCAAATTCAAAACACTGAACTAGTTAAAAGAAATCAGACTCTTCAAGATGAACTTAAGAAAGAAAAGGATATCATTGCTAGTTGGACTGCTAAGAATCCAAGAGTCTTTGATGTTGTGGGAGCCCCCAGTAGCAAAAAGATAGTCATAGGTGAAGATCATCTCCCTGACTCTCACAACAAAGACCAGTCTCCCAAACCATTTGTGTCTGGTGGCATGATTACCAATGTGTTGACTATTCCTAAGCCCTGTGATTGGATTGAACGGGTTAATCCTGAGAGTAAGTTTCTAAATTTCGATTCTGAAAGAATTCTAAGGCCTGAAAGTCAAGCTCTAAAGAGCATGCTTGGACTCCCTGATGTGCCCAGTAGTACTGAACACATCTTTGAGTCTGAAGCAGAATCTCAAGCACCACTTCCACCTCTTGAACCTCTTCAGGGTGCTGCTCCTAGCTCTGAGCTTACTCCATTACAATTCAATCCACACTCACCAAAAGAAAGGTCTGGACTTGGTATAACCATCTTGAAAATACCATCAAAACCAATTTAGCAAGAATCTACCCCCACTGAGACTTCCACATCCTCTATCCCCACTGAAGCTGACCAAATTCAGCAACTGACTGAACTTGTGAGGAAGCTAACTGATAAGATGGAATCCATCGAAAAAGTGCCTGAATCAATCAAGGAAACAAAGTCAGCCTCCTCTAGTTCCTCAAAGTCAAAAGCCACCACCAAACCCAAGCAGAAGTGTGATCTATGCCACTATACCAATCATACCACTTACAACTGTTATAGAATCCTTTTTTGTATGATCTGCAAAAAGGATGATCACAAAACTTCTGATCACTTACAATATGTAAGTTCACTCAGTAAAGAAAACTATACCAAAGTTGGTCATCAGTATGCTTCAACCTCCAAATCTGCTCAAAAGTTTAGAGCAAAACCCTTTCCTCCTTGCCCACATTGTGGTTTTAATGATCATCATCCTGATGATTGTCTCATGAACACATGCTGTGATATTTGCGGAAATCCAGCTCATGAGACATCCCAACATGACAGTGTCATCCAAGCAAGGAGAAGTTCCAAGCAACCCAGAATCACTGAGTCATCCTGAGTCTCCAAATGCAAAACCTGTGGTAGCACAATGCACTCAACCACTGACCATGAGTCAATTGCCAAATTCAAACAGACCTTTAGGCCCAAGCCCACTAGTATGTGAGTCAGCAAGAGAAACTAATCCAGTTTACTATTTGTGCAGAGACACGCCAGGGAGCTTATTTAATATGTAAAGGAACCGGGACCCAAGGTAGTATTTGGTGACAACTCATCATGTCCCACTGAAGGTTATGGTTCAGTATACTACAATGGAATAGTTTTCTCTAGAATAGCTTATGTCAATAGTCTCAAATACAATCTCATCAGTGTCAGTCAACTCTGTGATGCAAAATACATTGTGCAATTCAATGACAAACAAGGAACCATTTTCAGTGCCAACAAAGGAGTTGTTTTGATAGCTCCTAGAAAAGATGATGTTTATGTCTTAGACATGTCAACACTCTCTCAAAATAGAGCTTGTCTCTTTGCCAAAGCCACTAAAACTATCAACTGGCTGTGGCACAAGAGACTCTCACACTTAAATTTCAAAAACATCAACAACTTGGCAAAACAAAACAAGGTCCTTGGCTTACCATCACTGGTTTTTGCAAAAGATAAACCATGCTCAGCCTGTGAAAAAGGCAAACACCAAAGAGCATTTTTCAAAACAAAACAAAATCTCTCAATCAAAGTTGCCTTCACCTCCGCATATGGATCTCTTCGGACCAGTCAGTCCTAGATCAATCTAGCATGAGAAGTATACACTTGTCATTGTTGATGAGTTTTCAAGATACACTTGGGTTTACTTTCTTTCCAAAAGAATCAGGCGGTGATACTATAATGTCATTCATCAGGAACATTGAAAACCAGAATGACATTACTCTTAAACAAATCAGAACTGAAAATGGTACTGAGTTCATAAATGAAGAGCTTGAGAAGTTCTGTGATGAAAAGGGAATCTCCCAAAAAATTTCATCTCCTTACACCCCTGAACAAAATGGGGTAGCTGAAAGGAAAAACAAAACTCTCATTGAGGCTGCTAGAACTATGTTAAATGGCTCAGCTCTATCAAAACATTTCTGGACTGAAGCAGTCAAAACAGCCTGTTACACTCAAAACATGTCAATCATTGTCAAAAGACATAACAAAACCCCATATGAGATATTCAAATGTAGACTTCTTGATATCAGCTACTTTCATGTGTTTGGATGTCCTGTGTTTACTCATAACCACAAGGATAATCTAGGCAAGTTTGATGCTAAAGCTGATGATTGATACCTTCTAGGTTACTCACTGATCTCCAAAGCCTTCAGGGTATTTAACAAAAGGAGACAACAAGTTGAGGAAACCTTTCATGTCACCTTTGATG
Organism: Chrysanthemum makinoi; assembly: GCA_910596185.1. Taxonomy (NCBI): domain Eukaryota; kingdom Viridiplantae; phylum Streptophyta; class Magnoliopsida; order Asterales; family Asteraceae; genus Chrysanthemum; species Chrysanthemum makinoi. The sequence goes on along the minus strand of OU343224.1, from coordinate 373,904,711 downwards.
AGAGTTCAGAAAGCATCAGGTTCACCAACACCTCAGTGGAGGAAATAGGAATTGGTAACTAATCAAGATATCCTCCTGATGAGTATAACACTGAAATCAATTCCTCATACCAAGCTGATGCTGACATCTCATATTATGTCTTACCTCATAACTTGCCCCAACCAACTATCAATGAATTCAATGATAATCAATCAGTCCCTGCTGGGATAGGTAACACTGAACCAAATGTTCAGGAACCTGTGATTCAAGAACCCCAACCTGAACAAGACATCTCAACAGATGATCTTAATGATTTTGTGGCTCCTACACCTTAAATCACTCCTGAGTTTCCAGTGACCTCTTCAAGCTCATATCCTAGACCACAAAGTAAGTGGACAAAATATCAGGACATTAAGCTTGTAAACATCATTGGTGAACCCACTGAGGGCATGCTTACAAGAAGCATGGCTGCTAAAATAACTGCAGCTTCAGCAAATGAATGTCTATATGCTGATTACCTATCAGAAATAGAACCTAAAAGTGTCACTGAGGCTCTAAAACACCCAAGCTGGGTTCAGGCCATGCAAGAAGAACTTCAACAGTTTGATAAAAACAAGGTCATGACCTTGATCAAATGTCCTTAGGATGTCATTGTCATAGGAATGAAGTGGGTTTTCAAAAACAAAACTGATGAAAACGACACTGTCATTAAAAACAAAGCCAGACTTGTAGCCAAATGTTACAGTCAACAAGAAGGCATTGACTATGATGAGACATTTGCTCATGTTGCAAGAATAGAAGCCATCAGGATCTTCCTTGCATATGCTACCTACATGAACTTCAAACTTTACCAAATGGATGTAAAAAGTGCATTCCTGAATGGTGAACTCAAGGAAGATGTGTATGTTCAGCAACCTCCTGGCTTTGAGAGTAGTGAATTCCATGACTATGTCTGCAAGCTTGATAAAGCCCTTTATGGACTAAAACAAGCTCCCAGGGCATGGTATGAAACTCTCTTAGCCTTCCTGATTCAAAACAAGTTTGTCAGAGGAAAGATAGACAACACATTATTTATCTACAGGACAAAACAAGATGTGATACTAGTCCAAGTATATGTTGATGATATCATCTTTGGCTCAACAAACTACACTCTTTGCAAACAGTTTGAAAAACTGATGACAAAGAAGTTTGAAATGAGCATGATGGGTGAACTCACATACTTTCTTGGACTACAAATTAGGCAAACTGATAAAGGAATCTCCATCAGTCAAGAGAAGTACACTAGAAATCTCTTGAAGAAATATGAGATATTTGACTGTGCCTCAGTGAAGACACCAATGGTCCCTCCTAACAGCCTTGGACCTGATCTCACTGGCAAATCAGTCAATCAAACCCATTTCAGAGGGATTATTGGCTTACTGATGTATCTAACTGCTTCCAGACCAGACATACAATTCTCAGTCTGTCTAATAGCAAGATATCAGTCCAATCCCAAAGAATCCCATCTCACTGCAGCCAAAAGAATACTCAGATACCTGAAGGGAACCCCAAGCCTTGGACTCTACTATCCAAAGTGCTCAGGGTTTGATCTCAAAGGATATTCTGACTTTAATTATGCTGGCTGCAACATGGACAGAAAAAGTACCTCAGGGTCCTGTCAATTTCTTGGAGGAAAACTGGTTTGTTGGAGTGCTAAAAAGCAACAATCAGTGGATATGTCTTCAGCTGAAGCTGAGTACGTGGCTGCTGCAGGGTGCTGTGCCAATGTCTTATGAATAAAAAGTCAACTCAGTGACTATGACATCCATTACAAAATGGTACCCATCTTCTGTGATAACACCAGTGCCATTGCGAACTCCAACAACCCTGTCCTTCACCAAAGAACCAAACATATTGATATCAGATATCACTTCATCATGGACCACATAATGAAAGGAGACATAGAGCTTTATTTCATCCCTACTGAATATCAACTTGCTGATATCTTCACCAAACCCTTAGATGAACCTACCTTCAGGAGACTGAAAGCTGAATTGGGAATTCTAGACATTGAATGTCAGCAGCCTGAAAACCAATCCCAATCTCAGTAAGTTTTCTCTAAAATGGTTCATCCTCCCTGAACAAGACCCCAAAACAACCCTCTCACTGAATGAGTAAGACTCATTCAGGGACCCTGACTTTAGACATTGAGCATTGAATGAGTAACCAAATGCACAAAGTATCAGTTACTTAAATGTCCTAGGTTGGTAACCATGCCAATTTAATATAGGAATATATGTCTCTTTGTCTTACTGTCATCCAAGTCAAGGGTCTCTCAACACCTTACCTCACCCACTTGGCATTAAATGCCTCCTCTCACATGAAATATCCTGAAGATATTTTATTATTGCAGAATGCACTTTTACTGTGCACTGCAACTGTTCACTTGAAAACCGGGATTTTACTGCGGGTAGTGGAGTGGTGGCATTAAATGAGGAGATTTAAAATGTTTTCAAAAATGACTTTACGAATTCTCATTTATATAAAATTTAGCCTTCCCACCACTCTATAAATACCCTTCTCAAAACATTAATAAACACACACAAAGAATTTCTGCAAACAAACTCTGTCAAAATCTCTTCTCAAAAACAAGAAATCTTTGTGTTCTTCAATCCTCAAAACAAGTTTTCACTAAAATCTTCTCTGTAAACATTTACAAAAGATTTTTCACTACTAACTTAAGAGATTCAAACTCTTTGATTGTTCTCGTCAAGATATTTTTTTAAAACCCTAAAACTTTTTAATGGAAATGGAAAGAACATAATCTCTTCAGTATACACCACAGTGGGTAGGGGATCTCAGTAATGTTGAATTTAAAACAAACAACGTTATAGGAAATTTTGAATACCCCCCAAATGTCCCAACCTATAAGGACATAATGAAGTTTTTATTCAAGTACTCACTGAAAAGGCCTTTACTCAATCCCCAACAATCCTGTACCAAAACCTCCCCAGGGAGTTTTGGGCTACAGCAGTGGCCTATGACCTGACACCCTCAACTACTGAGACTAACCTACGACACTCAGGGAGTATCTCATTAAATTCAGTCTTTTCAATGGGGAACAATCAATCACCCTGGATTATAAAACATTTTGTACTGCAAAAGGATTAGAATATAATAATGGAGTCTATGTTGCCCATCATGAACCCTCCACAGTTAAGGATGGGTTAAAACAAACTGTTTTGGATCCAAAATATTTGGACAGAACCCCAGTCACCAAGAACTCATTTCCTGCGGCTTGGAATATCCTGTTCACATTTGTGATTTAGGTTCTCGGCGGGAACCACTCATCCACTGAACAAGTTAATTATATTCAGTTGATGGTGGCATACTGCTTGATGAATGGGGTCACTGTCGACATAGGGGAGATCATTTACAGTGATCTCGTAACCAAGCTACTGAGCAAAACTAGGGTGAAATACGTTTCGTACCCTAGGTTTGTCTCATGTGCTTTACAAGTGTTACTGGGTTGTAATTACCCTCAGGAATTTAAATACACTGCTTGGTGTCCTGAGTCAATCAAATTTTCAAAAGCACCCATCCCAAGTCACTGCTATTTAATTGACGGCCCATATGGTTGCTATAAACAACCAAAGGGACCCAGTGTCTCCAAAACCTGCTCCTAAAAACAAAAAGGGGAAGTCTCAGACGGGACTAAGACTAAACCCAAGTCTCAGGGCCCTAAGGCTTCTGGAGCACAGCCTAAAAGGTAAAAGAAGCCCCAGACTGATCTGCCACCCACTGGTGACCAAACAACATCCACCCCGGTGACAACGAAGGACACTGATACATCACAGTCAGTGCCCTTGGTCCCAACTACTACTCCCCAAGATCCAGAGGGAAACATACAACCCGCTGGTAGGGGAGCGCCTTCCACACTGCCCAAGGATGACATTCGCAAATCACAGCTTTTGTTTGAGGGCCAACTGAATGATCCCAAAGACTCAGAGGGAACTGAACAACCCGTTGATAGGGATCTCACCGCCATGCTTCTAGGGATAGCACTGGGAAAACCCATCGTGCTTGAAGGAGCAATGGGGACAAAGACTTCGAGGATTAATACCACCGCCGATATGGAACCCATCACCACCACTGGCTTACTGACGGTTTTGAGGTAAATGAAATACTTTTCTCGATGAAGAGCACGCCGAAAGTGAAGATGAAATTCTATCAGCAGAGAAGAAGTGGATGATGTTCAAACTGAAAAGAGCATCACCTGATCCACAAGAGCCTAAAGAGTCACCTTTCCGGCCAAGATAATGACTCGACTCTTCGCATCTTCCGTCTGAAGAATTCGAAAGTTTGACAACACTCTTCCACTGACAGAGAGGCAACTAGTCATGTGGATTACTAAAGCTTCAAGGAAGCTATATTCTGGGGTTACTGAAACACAATGGGATCAACACACTGAAGCTGTTGCCAGCTATGCTGATCTAAAGTCTGATGTGCTCACCTTCAATGCCAACACTGATGAACACAGGGATCTCATGTATCAACATCTACATAGATTGGATGAAAACCTGGTAAAATTTCTCAAGCATCTCCAGACTTTTGGTGTTACAATCGACGAAATCAGGGATGCTGTCAAAGAAGACCCAACACTCAACTCTAAAGTGCTGGAGGCTACTGAGGCTTAATTGAATAATTCCTCAGACCTCACTGAACTAATCAACATGCTAAAGTCTGCCAATGTTCAGGGTCTTCAGTCTCTTCAGGCAACACTGGGTTCGTTGGATACTCAGGTGACCACTTTGGCTAAGGCATCATCTTTAATGGCTTGGAATCTTGGGCCAAGGATGACTGCCTTGGAACTCTCTCAGGCTACTTGTTAGGATTTGGAAAATCCAGTAGTTAAAGTGTCGGTCACCTCAAGTATATGTAATCGTTAGAAAGCTCGTAGTCGTAGTTATTTTATGTTAAGTAGTATTTAGTTTAGTAACACCGTGGAGGACGGACGGGTCTTTACCCACTGTATGCCTGATCCACAGCCCGTCAGGTGGCGTTTTATGTAAGTACTATAAATACTCTCTACCTCCCAAGGTAGAGAGTTGGAGCTCATAATAAGATTTTTCTTTCTCTCACTAAAGTTCCCAAACCTCTAACTTTCTCTCTCTAAAACTCATCTCTTGTACGCCTCATTTGGTTATGGTTTGATGTGTATGTGAAATCCAATATGTTACAAAGGGTATCAAGAGACATGGTTAGATCATCTCTTACATATCTTTGGATTTCTAGTGGTTTTTAGGTGGTTTTTGAGTTTGAGAAAGTTTAGTGGTTTTTGCATCATTTGGTTGATTTCTAGTGTTAAAGTTTGGATTTTGATTGTACTTTTGTGTTTAGGATCATCACAAGTGTTTAGGTTTTGATTTGGAAGGCTTGAATCATCGTGGTTGGGTTGTTTTTGGATTGAAAAGTGTGTTTTGGAAGTTTTTCAAGTTAGCGACTTGGCTCTCGGTGTAATTTTCTTGATAGCGACTTGCTTCAGAAAAAATTAGCGAGTTGTAGTGTTGTTTGGTGGCGATTTGTTCCTAGCGACTTGCCTTTAGAGACAATCCAACAAAAATACTATTGGTGGATTCTCCACTACGGGTAGCGACTTGGTAAGGTAGCGACTTGGTGTTAGCGATTTGGATCTGTAGCGAGTTGCTATTTAGCGACTTGATTTCTTAGCAACTTGTTGCATAGCGACTTGCTGTCAAAATTTGTAGCGACTTGGGTACTTAGCGACTTGTTTTGTTATTACTTAGCGACTTGGTTCAAGGATTATTAGCGACTTGGTTAACTTTTGTTTGTAATACGATTTTCTCTTGATTTAGTAAAATCTCGTGAAAGAATCTATTTCCCGGTTTAATCATAGAGTTATAAAATCCCGTGTAAATCTTTGAACATGTCTACCAACGTTCCTACAATCATCTCCACTGTTGCTGAGGATGTTCAAGCGTGGTTCAGATACCGTCCACCCATGCTTGACGTGACTACGACTCTTGGGCTCAAAGAATCAGACTATACTGTCTTGGAAAGGAAAATGGGGTCAACATTCTCAAATCGATTGATGAAGGACCTTATCAGAATGAGACTACAAGAGACTTAATTGATACATTTGCAGATGGAACAATGATCTATGGAATAGACAGACCAAAGACATATGATGATCTCAATGATAAGGAGAAAAAGAGATTTGATGCTGATATCAGGGATTCTAACATCGTACTTCAAGGTCTTCCAAAAGATATCTACAAGCTTATCAATCACAACACTGAAGCCAAGGCAGTGTGGGATAATGTCAAAATGCTTCTTTCTGGTTCTGAATTAACTATGGAAGACAGAGAATCCCAACTCTATGATGAATTTGAGCACTTCAAAATGAAACCAGATGAGAGTGTCTATGAGTATTACGTGAGATTCCACAAGCTTGTTAATGACATGAGGAACATCAGAATGACCATGCCAAACATTCAGCTGAACTCCAAATTTGTGAACAACATGAATCCCGAATGGCACAAGTTTGTTACCTCTGTGAAGCTAACCAAAGGATTGAAGAATACAAACTATGAGCAACTCTATGCCTTCCTTCTTCAGAATGAGAGACATGCTATGTTTGAAAAAAAGATTCTTGATCAGTTCAAAACTAACCAGGGAGAGACAAGCTCATCAAATGATTCAACTGCTTTCTACTCAAACATTGGAATTACCACCAAAGCATCTCAAGTTATACCCATGGGTGATGGCAATCACAAACTCATTCCCGATCCAAGATTCAAACAAGCTAATGCTGATGCAGCCATGGGACACTTCATTACTCAACTGGCCCTTATGGTTAAACAAAACTTGACTCTCAGTCCACATACCAACAGTCTTCACACAAACAATGAGATCAGAACTGCATCCAATATTCACAATCATGCTCTAGTCAGAGATGGGAAAGTTATGGTGCGGCCATTCAAGAAAGGCGCATACAAACAAGGAAGAGGTGGAGCCGGTAGAGGTTATGCTGCAAATCGAATAGGGAAGGAATGGTAATCAGGGACAAGCAAAGCCGATCAAGTGCTACAACTGTGGAGGTGAGGGACACATTGCAAGGAATTGCACATCGCCAAAACGCCCCCAGAATGCAGAGTACTTCAGGGATAAGATGTTGCTTGTTCAAGCTCAGGATAATGGTGCAACTTTGGATGAAGAAGAGTTGTTGTTTCTTGTTGAGGTAAAATGCCAAGACGTATGATGCAGATGTGGATGAGCAACCAATTCAGGAGATAGGCCATAATCATCCGAATGCCTTTCAAGTAGCTGATTGTGATGCATACGACTCTGATGTTGATGATGAACCTACCGCACAAACCATTTTCATGGCTAGCATTTCTCCAATGGTCTCTCCTAAAGTCTCTTCATCACCATAAGCTGGCCCATCCAAAGACAAAATCATTTCCGAGGTATTAAAACTATACGATGATGCTGATGTGCAAAAGATGCATGACAAAGTACTATCAACTGAAACTATTGAGTCAAATATTGAGAATATGGGTAATATCAATGTTGTCCCATATGATCAATATGTGAAACAAAGTGAAAGTGTGGTCGTACCAAGTGATGCATCTTCTGCAGTCAACGATGACTATGTTTTTTGATGAATACACCATGTGCCCGATGATTATGTTATCTCTGAACTTAATGCCTATAAAGAACGAGTTGCCATTTATGAACAACGTGCTAAGTTTGAGCTAACTACTCGTGAGCCGGAGTTGGATAACCAAATGCGTACAATTATTAGAAAAAGTAATTTTAGAGAAGAAGTGTTAAAACAAGAGTTAAACTCCTTACAAGAAAAGCTTTCTAAAACCGCTAAGCAAAAACAAGAACTTCAAGAAAATGTTAAAGTGCTTAAGCAAGAATTTCATGCTAAGGAATCAAAACTTTTGAATGATTTTTCTAATCTAAAACTTTGAAGAACAAGCTTGAAAATAAGTTGTACGTACAAGGAAATACCATTCAGATCGCTCACATGGTCACTAAGCATAGAGTTCTAAGCGATAAGCATAGTGTTCCCATTATAGATAAACCTAATCCTGAGTACGGTAAGATAGCAAAAGCAGCTTAAAATGTAATCTATGATGGCAATGAGATTCTTAAACCTAGACAGAAACCTAGTTGCGTTGAGTGCACCGAGGAAGATAGAAAATTAGATGATGCATCTAGGAGAAAATGAATAAGAAGCTAGAAGATCCTGAATGTAAAAAGAATAACATCACAATCAAACCCCATGATTACAAGAAAGAAAACTGGATCTCCTTAAACAAATTTAAGCCTCAAACGTTGTTAACACCTGAACAAGTTTTCTGGAAAAGGGACTTAGATAAGCAAAAAGCTTAAAATCTTGTTGAAACAAACTCTCCCCTTAGGAAAATGCTCAGCGCGTGTATCCTCCAAATACACCAATGCATTTAGTTCCTAGAACTATTGCCACTAAGAGTAAGACCTTAATCACCAATATGTTATTCTTCAACTATTTGTCGATTTTGAGAAAACTTGTAAGAAAAGGATCACACCCACTGGGATAACTGAAGGGGAAAGGGGTTTTGAGCAAACAAAAGAATGCTGTCTAACTGAGGTCATGCCTTTCTTTAAACAACTAAAAGATCATTTTGAGAGTCTTAAAAAGGGGATTGATTCATATATTAAAGGAATGGAAAAGGAATTTGATGCAATGATAGTTGAGGTTAGTGACTATGAGCGAGCATTAAAATATAATGAGATTGAGAGGAAGAACTTGCATACCTTGAATGAGAATCTTATTTCTGAATGTATTGATCAAGATGTGTTTTAATCGCTACAAATTGCTCCATTAATGCTTCTCAATTTCATGAATTTCCTGCTGCTCTGAAAGTCTCCCATGATCGTGTCATTGAGCTTGAAAAGATTAATTTGAAACTTAATGAGAAAATTGATCCGGATGATCACGATAATTTGGTAAAGCATCTTTCTAAACTAGAAGTTGAACATTTTGATTTACAACTAAAATATCAACATCTTAAAGAAAATGTCAAAACCTCAAATATCAAGACATCCTCGGATGTTCCAGAGTTTGATGCAGTTTTTCAGATAAACAAACGTGACGAATGATTCGAGCTCATTGTAACACGATCAAAAGGTTGAAAGCCCAAATCTCTCAATTAAAGGGTGAAATGAACAATGTGAATGGATCCCAAATGCCTCCTCCTTTAGATTCTGTCGACTCTCAAACTTTTCATCTTCAAAACTTAGTCAATGCCTTACAAAAGGAAAACGAGAGTTTTCTAAAAGAAAATGAAAAAGTTAAACGACACTTTAAAGAGTTATATGATTAAATGAAAGTCACTCGTGACCAAAACAACGAAAAAATAACGTCTTTACAAAAAGAAATTGAGAATCGAGAAGTCAGGAAAATGGGAAACTGCCACTTGTTTTTAATAAGAATGGTGCATCAAAGTCACCCTTAGACTGCAAATACACTGTGACGGTTAAATATATTCCTCCTCATCTTAGGAATAATGAACCTGTGTTTCATGACTATTGTGCTCACCTTAAGGGTAGTCTAGAATGTCTCCGTGAGATTGTTGAAGAGGATTTCATTAATAAACCACTTGATAGAGAAATTAGGTTTGCTTGCCTCCAGGCCAAACGATCTCAAGAGCTGTTAGAATGTGTAATTGCAACATATCCTAAATCCTTAGGTGCAAAAGGCAAAGCTGTGATGCCTTGTTCTATGCCTAGTGCCAAGCATTCAAACCATTCTAGGCCCAGTTTTAAGAAAGTGAACATCAATGTGCCTTCTAGTAATACAGACCCTTGCACATCTAGTTCAAGAATGCAAAAGTAGATCAACCAACTAATGTTCCCATAATTCCCTCTACAGGAGTAATTAGTGACATTAAAGCAAGCGGGTCAAAGCCTCCAAGCAATACCAAGCAAGATAGGACCTCGCAAGCTAAAAATGTGCATTGGAAGAGAGTAGAAGACCAACCTAGGAACTTTAAGTTTGAGTTGAATAAAACGAATCATGTTGATTCCAGTATTAGCCATAGGCGCATCAGTAATTAATTCGATTCGATACTATTTGCAAACCATGTAATGATGTGTCGTATGAATTTTTGCTAATCATGATTATGGTGTGAATGCTTTGTCTAATCTTTGTCAAATGCCCAGTTAAAATTGTTAATGCAAAAAATCATGCAAAGAAGGCTAAAAGGCAAAGACGAAAGATAGTTAGAAAACAGTAGAAACCCGCAGGAAGAACATTTATAAAGATAGATTATCATTGGATACCTTTTGGCCATAAGAATAATCAGTTTTGCCCTCAAACTGCTAAGACTATGCCCACTAGAAAATGGATGCCTACTGGTAGAACTATTCCCTTAAGAAGTGAACATACTTTGAATAGGTCAAATACAGACACCATCACTGCATCTATTCCTAATGATTCCATAGCTTCTATTTCTGATGTGGGTGTTCCAATCACTATTACTAACCAAGTGGAACCCATTCTTGCATGGGGATCCCAATTATCCAGTTATCCATTCTTGTCTGTGTTCAACTATAGATCGTTCAAATCGTTCGTGGTACTTGGACTCAGTCGTTCCAAGCATATACTGGAGACTGGTCGCATCATGAACTTCGTGAGTAAATTCATCGGGATGTTAGATTCGGGAACGACCATTTTGGAGCAATTATGGGTTATGGTGATTATGTAGTTGGCAAAAGTGTAATCTCCATGGTATATTATGTGGAAGGTCTTGGTCATAATTTGTTCTCTGTTGGTCAATTCCGTGATTCCGATCTAGAGGTGGCCTTTAGAAAACATACTTGCTTCGTTAGACAACTTGATGGTGTGGAATTATTAAGAGGTACTCGAGGTTCAAACCTATACACCATTTCTATCGAAGATATGATGAAGTCTTCTCCAATCTGCTTGCTGTCAAAGGCTTCTAAAACAAAGTCATGGTTATGGCATCGTCGTCTCAATCACTTGAACTTCTATACCATTAATAACCTTTCCAGAAAGGATCTTGTCAGAGGCTTACCCAGATTAAAATATGAAAAAGATCATCTTTGTTCAACTTGCCAATTGGGTAAAAGCACGAAATATGCCCACAAACCAAAACCCACAAATTCAATAATGGAAGTTTTTCATACCCTTCATATGGATGCATGGACCAATGAGAGTGCAAACGATAAATGGGAAGAAATACATTCTAGTAGTTGTTTATGACTACTCTCGATTTACTTGGGTAAAGTTTTTGAGGACAAAGGATGAAACTCCAGATGTCATCATCAAACTAATCAAACGGCTTCAGGTTCGACTCAACAATACGTAAGTCAGAATTGTTCGAAGACAATGGCACGAGTTTGTCAACAAAGACTTAATTCAGTTTTATGAAAGTGTTGGAATCAGTCATCAAAGAAGTGTTCCACGAACTCCTAAACAGAACGGTGTAGTTGAAAGACGAAATCGAACTCTTGTGGAAGCCACAAGAACAATGCTTATTTATTCGAAGGTTCCAATGTTTCTATGGGCAGAAGCCATTGCCACTGCTTGCTACACCCAAAATCGTTCCTTTATACATACCTCTCATGGAAAAACTCTATATGAACTTGTTCATAAATGAAAACCTGATCTCTCCTACCTTCGTGTGTTTGGTGCTTTGTGCTATCCAACTAATGACGGTCAAGACTTTGGTAAATTAAGAGCAAAGGCAGATATTGGAGTTTTTGTTGGTTATGCACCAAACAAGAAGGGTTACCGAATCTACAACAAGAGAACCCGAAATATCATGGAAACAATTCACGTTACGTTCGATGAGCTGACCGGTCAAATGGCTCTGGACAATCCAGCCTCGGACCCGCACTTCAAAACAGTCCCATTGGTTCATCACTTGTACCAAACTCATCTCCAACAACTCCATATGTACCTCCATCAGAAGATGATTTAAAGAAATTGTTTGATCCAATGTTTGATTAACACTATGAACCGAATGCTGATGAAATATCAATTCCATCAACAGAGGTCTGCCCTATCCTCGTGAATGAAGTGAACCCTTCAGATCTCAATATCATTAAGTCAAGAAGCGCTGCTGGCTGATCACTCTGTCTCATCAACAAATCATCAATCATCAAATGTACATCATGGAATTGTTTCTAGCATCAATGAAGAAGTTAATCCCTTTGCAACTCCCGAAGATGCTCCATTTGAAAATATCTTTGCTCCTGAATCATCATCAGAACCTTCTTCATCGGGAGACATCGACTCGCTACTTCCGTTCCACAACAACAACCACATGAACACCTTAGAAAATGGACACATGATCACCCATTGGACAACATCATTGGAAACCCCTCTCGCCAAGTATCCACACGGAAACAACTTGCAACCGATGCCTTATGGTGCTTCTTCAACTCCGTACTCTCTAAGGTCGAACCAAAAGACATTAAAACCGCCATGAATGAAGACTGGTGGTTCAATGCCATGCAAGAAGAAATTCATGAGTTTGATCGACTTGATGTATGGGAATTAGTACTGCTCCAGATTGTGCTATGATCATTGCTCTAAAATGGATCTTCAAAGTAAAACTTGATGAGCATGGTGATGTCTTAAAGAACAAGGCTTGATTGGTCGCAAAAGGATACCGTCAAGAGGAGGGTATTGACTTTGAAGAATCATTTGCTCCAGTTGCTCGTATCGAAGCAATCAGAATCTTCCTGAATGGAGATGGATGTTAAAACCGCCTTTCTGAATGGAGATTTAAAAGAGGTAGTTTACGTCAGCCAACCAGAGGGTTTTGTGAATCTCGAGCATCCTACTCATGTCTATCGCTTGAAAAAGGCCCTTTACGGTTTAAAGCAAGCTCCTAGAGCATGGTATGATACGCTGTCAAATTTTCTTCTATCCACTGGATTCAAAGAAAGGAGCAGTTGATCCGACATTGTTCACATGGAAGTCAGGCAAACATTTAATTTCACGTTCAAATTTATGTTGATGATATTATTTTTGCCTCGACTGACCCCAATGAATGTGATCGTTTTTCAAATGAAATGGGTTCCAAATTTCAAATGTCAATGATGGGACAAATGTCATTTTTCTTGGGATTACAAATTTCACAAAGTCCCGGAGGCATTTTTATAAATCAATCTAAATATGCAAATGAGATTTTAAAGAATTTTGGATTCGTATCATGTGACACCGTTGACACTCCCATGATTGAACGAACCAAGCTGGATGAGGACCACTCAGGGATCATGGTAGATCAAACGAAATATCGTAGTATGATTGGATCCATGATGTACCTCACAACTAGCGACCAGAACATCTTGTTCGCTGTGTGCATGTGTGCTAGATATCAGGCTAAGCCTACTAAAAGCACCTTGAAGCGGTTAAACGGGTCTTTCGGTATCTCCAAGGAACCATCAATATGGGACTATGGTACCCGAAGGACACCGGTATGTTCACTAACGACCTATGCGTGATCGATCATGCAGGATGTCAAGATACACGTCGAAGTACATAGGAGGTGCTCGTTTTGGGTGATAAGCTTGTAAGCCGGTCTTCAAAGAAGCAAATGAGTACTTCTATTTCCTCTACAGAGGCTGAATACATAGCCATGTCATCTTGTTGTGCCCAAATCCTTTGGATGAGATCCCAATTATCTGACTATGGCTTTGAATTCAACAAAATACCTCTGTACTGTGATAATAAAAGTGCTATTGCTCTCTCATGCAACAACGTGCAACACTCAAGAGCAAAGCACATTGACATCCGACATCATTTCATCAGGGAGCAAGTGGAAAACGGTGTGGTGGAACTCTATTTTGTGAAGTCCGAATACCAGTTAGCAGACATCTTCACCAAAGCTCTTCCGAGAGAACGTTTTGAGTTTATTCTTCCTTGACTTGGCTTGAAAAGCCTTCAACCAGAAACACTCAAACGTCTTCAGGAGGAAGACGAGGAGTAAAGGTCTTTCCTTCATCTATACTTTGTATATATTTATCCAAAAAAACAAAATACAAAATTATAAAACCTTCTAAAAACAAATAGAAAAATATAAAACTTTCAAAAAATCCATAAAAATCTCAAAAATCTCGAAAATTCTCAAAAATTAGTGTCTTTTTTTTTTGTTGTTGTCTTTTTCTTTCTTGATTCGATATATATCTACGGTCTTTGTGTTGTCAGTCAAAGAGTGACACGGGACTTTAGATGTTGTTCGAATGTTTAAAAAATGGTTTACTGTTATTTCAGACAGTAACCCGCTTTTCAAAGAAAGAACAGAGCCATGCTTTATCTCTTGTTTTAAACCCAATGCTCTGATTCTAAAAACAAACGTTTGTCATCAACAAGACAAATGTTTAACTTCAAATATTTTTCCTTCTAAAGATTCCTCTAAAAAATATTTGCAATCTTATGAAAACTCAATTGTTTTGAAAACACTTCGGACTCTATTTTTGAAAATCAAAAGAACTTATCAAGTGTCAAATTCTCAATTCATCAATCAACGACTTTCGTCATTGATTGAGGGGGAGAATTGATTTTTCAATTAAATCAAACAGTGTATTGTTCAAACAATGGTACCAGACCTTGGTTATTATTATGTTTTCAAAAGATACTCAAGTATGTTTAATCTTTGGAGTCTAAAGTCTCAAAATCCGATCCTTATCAGTTAAAACGTTTTCATATCAAGTCACAATTCTCCTTAAATGCTTTCAAAATCAATTTAAATCTACAGAGATCACAAATCTCAAATGATTTGATAATTGTGATCGGGGGAGAATTTGTGATTTAAATTTGATTTACACTGATAAGTCGGTAAATGGTTTTATAAGGATGTACAAGTTTTCCTCCCCGCATGTGACAAACGATTTCAAATTTTCCATGCACATGTTGAGGGGGAGCATCTATTTTAAACCTCAAATTATTGAAACATGACTAAATTGTCTCTAAGTGCAGGTTCCCTCTAATATGTGCAAAAACTCTTTCAAAATTCGAGGTACATATTGAGGGGGAGCAAACTTGTGAAAACCTCATCCTTCCTCAAAATGTTTTATCTACTCAAATTGATTGGGAAGTGATGATGATCATTTTAGAAAATGTAAATCAAAAGATTGGACCTTTCATTCTTAATCTAACGATTTCAAAGATCTCTTGCCTCCATGTGCTAAACAAATTCTAAATTTTTATGCATATGTTGAGGGGAGCATTTCTAAAATATCAAAACAATTAAGATACAAAATGCTTTGATTCTATATCACAAGTATCTTGATTGATTTTTCAAATGGTTTTCAATTGGTTCCAATGGCTGATGAACGATACCAAAAGACCACCAACTTTACTTTATGTATGGTGATATAAGGATGATAAGGTTAGGTTGAGGTCCCATGATCCGCCAGAACCGGAGGGATCTACCCGGGGACAATCCACTAGATAGTGTAGAAGTCCTTAGGTGTGATGAAAAAAAAGGAGAAAAGTGAGATATGGGAAGAGTGCGGACTGAGACAGAGCTAGTACTGGAATAAACCCAACAAGGTGCTAGTAATGAAGTCTCGGTAAGCACTGAAGGGGTTGAAGAATGAAAAATAATTGAATGTGAAAAAGGGTGAAAAGAAATAGCCCTCAATTTATTCAACCTTAGGCGAACCGGTTCAATTCATATACTACGTTGGGTTATTACCAAGGTAACATCGGTATTGAAGACAAGACGTCATGGACCCAGTGTGACGATCGCACTTCAACTTTCCAAACCACTCAAGTTCCTCTTAAAAAGACTTGTTTCATTCTCACAGGGAACCGACATAATCTATCGACTTTCTCTTAGAGATTGTTGATATTGAAGAAGGAGACCCTCTCCCTAGTCTCCGGCATAGGAACCAAATATGCACAATTGAGTCTAGAGCCACGAGATCATCTTATAAATCTCTTTAGGACACTTTCAATGAAAACTCTCTGTTTCACACAATGTGGAAAGAGAGATTATATCTTATGAGTCCTACGCATTATCCTTGTGGTATTGCCAGAACATCTAAATGATATGCATACATATTCACGATGAATATGGAAAGCCTTCTAGAGCCAACATCAAACAAGCTCTTGGTAGGTGGCATGTGAGATCTATCCAATAGATCAACCATGTGACAACTGGACGAAAACAATGGAGAGATTCAATCTTTTGAATCAATCCTGGTTCAAGTTATGGATTGACGGATACCTTTGAAAAACCGGTCGTTGTGCTTAAAAACTCTTTTCTTTAGCACATCGACAGTGTACTTATTTCTCAAAATAAAAGGTGTTTATGATTGATAATTGATTTTCATTAAAACCTTCGTTGTATTGGAAAAACAATTTCTATTGAGCAATACACGATTGTTTTTCAAATCTCTTTTCATCAATCAGTGAATCTCATTTCGCTGGTTCACTCACTTCGTGTTGTCTTCTTTGAGGCGTTCCGGTTTGAGAATAGCTAGAGCAGAAACCCTGTCAAGGAAATTCTTCGAATTATACCGATCACAGCAGATTTGTACCGATCAACGGGAACCGTGGGCGTGTACCTCAATTCATCGAAAGTGATCAAAGACACTTTCGTGCGCTTTTTATTGCTAACTGCCTTATGCGGTACACCTCGACGCGTTTGCAGTGATCGAATGGAGCGGTCAATCCATAGCCGCATGCTCACACAACACATTCATATCTAAAGAAATCATGATTAGTGCATCAATGACTCGGATATTTTCACTCCATGCTTCGCTACGCTGCGCCAATATCATGAATCAACGAAAGCTTCCGCTACTCTGATAAGAATAAATCATGATCCAGAATGTGAGCATGTCGGTCCAAAAGTCACAACATCACATAATACCAACACCACAATGGATGAGTCAGAGATGAATATGACCAATGATCTCAAAGTCGCTCAAAACTCAATCACGTGGATCGCTTAAAGACCTCCACTCTGATTATCCAAAACATGCAAAGATGAAGAATCAAAGACTACGAGCTACAGAACAAGAATCTAAGAACAATCTCAATGTTATATCTATTTGTTTTTCTATGTAATGTAATGTGTGTTTGAGGTGACCTCCTTTAGGGGGATATTGTTAGGATTTGGAAAATCCAGTAGTTAAAGTGTCGGTCACCTCAAGTATATGTATTCGTTAGAAAGCTCGTAGTCGTAGTTATTTTATGTTAAGTAGTATCTAGTTTAGTAACACCGTGGAGGACGGACGGGTCTTTACCCACTGTATGCCTGATCCACAGCCCGTCAGGTGGCGTTTTATGTAAGTACTATAAATACTCTCTACCTCCCAAGGTAGAGAGTTGGAGCTCATAATAAGATTTTCCTTTCTCTCACTAAAGTTCCCAAACCTCTAACTTTCTATCTCTAAAACTCATCTCTTGTACGCCTCCTTTGGTTATGGTTTGATGTGTATGTGAAATCCAATATGTTACACTACTCTGGCAGAAAAGGTCACCGATCTTCAAAAAGATACAACGGATATCAAGGCTATGGTCATTGAGATCTATCAAGCCTTCAAAGGTCAAGCAACCTCAACTCCCCTAGTGTTCGAGGCAAATCTTGCCCTTACAAATATTACGGCAATAGTTGAGGGGGAGAAGACGACCACTGAAGAGACTTCCTCTTACACTGAGGGGGAGCCTGCTCAACCAGTATTTATAACACCTATTTCCTCACTCCCACCAGTTTCAGCAACACCCATCTCATCAGTCCCACCACCAACAACAACAACACTGACGGTTGCACCTATCATGACAACAACAACACCATTGGTAGCATCATCTTCCCCCCGTGGACAAAGGAAAGGCAATAATGCAAACACTGAGCCCGAGAAGATCCCCTATATGATCGGCAACACCGAGTACCGTTTCACTCCACAAAGCTAAGTGCCTATCCGGCTAAGGAAGAAAGGAGGAGGAAACTAGCCGAGGAAGAAAGAAAGAGCAAAAGAAGCACGGTACAAGTTGTTGCCGAGGAAGCCGAGAACATAGAATTGATCCTAAGAAGCTTGAAAAGGGTCGCGACATAAGTTCAAGGATGCTCAGGCTGCTAAAATGGCTGAAATGAAAAAGAGATTGGAATAAAAGAACAAGAGAGCTGCAGACCATCGGCAAGAAAGAATTGACCATTACAATGGTTAATGACAAGAGCAAAGGTGCCTGAGAAAATCATCGATGTCGTAATCATCCCCAAGTCCAAACCACCGCAATGAATGTCATACAGGGGGATGATAAAGACACTTCGAGGTTCATGATCCCCGAAATTCACCGACTTTGGGATCATCGAACTCGATGAGCTTGGTCCTATCATTAAGAAGAAGCGTAATACGGTGGTTAAGGAGCCGATGAAAATGCTCGCAAAAGGTATGAAAGACAAGGAAGCACCAAGAATACTCGAATTCATCCCTGCCTTAACAGCACCTCAAGGATCCCAACCTCAAGCATCACAGGGCAAACGAAAGAGGGTTGAGTTCCACCGATATCAAAGTGCCCGGACCGAATGTAATAGGGAGCTACCTGAAGGGTTGAAGTTTGTTAACTGTCTTGTGATTGAAAAGCTTGAAAGAGGACTGTTCTTCATTGATGTCTATGGAAACCCGCCGCTTTCAAAGGTGGAGTGACATTGATCAGGCAGGTGTGGCTACAATGCTGAGCTACATACCAGTGGCCTCTCAAATTCAGACTCCAGCAAATGTCAGGTTCTATGCTGACTTAAACACCAAGATAAATTAGCACCTTGACAAAGAAACACTCATCACAAAGAAAGTCAATCTTGAAGCACTAGGGATCCATCTTAAATGACATCATTATCTCTTATCTTTTGTACTAGTGATAGGAATCATGTAATTGATCAATAAACGATGTATGTTTTGTTAAAATATTCAGTGTTCCTTATTATGTTCATTAGTACATTCAGTGTAAGAAGAAGCCAATTGCTCAATTACACTGATCAAACACTTAGGCTATTTGTATATCAAAATAGGGGGAGACTGTTGGGTTCAGTAAATACCCAAAACCCTTAAATCTAGGATTTGAATAGAAAATACCCATAGGGTGCGTTTGGTAGAGAAATTGCAGAAAAAGAAATAGAAGTAGAGAATAAAATCTCGTAGAGAATAGAAATCATTAGAATTTTGTTCAATCTAATGAACAACAGATTGAAACCCGTAGAAATGAAATTTTTTATTTAAATAATATTTTGTCAAAAAAAATTCTTAAAAAATATTTAAAAAAAAATATTTAAAAAAAAATATATCTTTTTTTTTTTTAATTTATTTTTTAAAAATTTATGTACTTTCTTTAAAAAAAATTATTAAAAAAAAAACTTATTTTTTTAAAATGTATTTACTTAAAAAAAAAAACTTGTTTTTTTAAAAAAAATATTTTTTAAAATGTATTTATTAAAAAAAAAAAACTTATTTTAAAAAAAAAAATAATTTTAAACTTACTTTTTTTTAAATAATTTTTAAAAAAAAAATATATGTTTTTTTTTTTTTTTTTTAAATGTAATAAAAAAAAAAACATTTTTTCAAAAAAATTAATCCATTTCTCCACAAAATTAATGGAAATTGGGCTACTTAAATTACACTACTCAACTCTCCTCCATTTCCACCAATTTCTCCAATTTCTCCGTTTTTCCATTTCTCTGGCTTACCAAACACGAGAATTAAAGCCATTTCCATTTCTCCATCTTCAATTCTCTTAACCAAACACACCCTAAGTGTTTAGACCGTTAAACACTAACAGGTCACTGAGTGCATAGTCTCCTAGTGAGCCATCTTCAGGATACTCAAGTAGAGGCTAATAAAGTCTCTCCACCGATTATGCGGAACTTAAAGGGTGAAGACTGAGTCAAGAAGGAGATGGTGGATTCAATGAGTGATGACAATAACTCACTGAATTCCTAAACTCCTCACCAACTACTTACATCAAGACACTGAAGTAGAAGAGAAGACAATGAAGATCAAGAATGAGCGGGATAAGGCGGGATAAGTTCGAATCGATAAGACGAAGTCCAGATCAACCAAAGTCAACTTTCCCGAATGGCAAACTATCGGCTCTGTCATCCCCGACTTATGGAAAGCTGTCCTCCGCTCTTACTTGATATAATCTTTGTAACGAGAATCAAAATACATCAAGATTTTGTCTTCTCGCAAAATGTCATTGTCACTTAGGATATAGAGTTAAAACTCATACTTGTATAAATAGCATAAGAGATGGAGTAAAAGATTAAGCTTGTGAATTGTAAAACACACACACACACAAGTCATCTTTCACTCCTCCAAATACAACTCAGTCCCTGAGATAGCTCAGTGGTTCCATAGTAGTTGTGTTCAGACTTAGCTTGAACTTAGTGAGGAGTACCAACCCTTTGTCATTTCAATCCCAAGTACTATTCCGCAAGTACTTGGGTAATGTATTTTTTTTTTATTGTTTTCTAATAAAGAATATTATGTTGAAAATTTATCAGTGTGTTTTGCTTACATCTTACTTTAGTCATTGATTCACTACTATCTGTTTTTAATACTTATATGTTTTTACGATAGTGAATAGGGAACAACATGTTTATATATTAATAATACACATACTGGCTATGATGATGTTTTAGGTTTCTTTTTTTATTGGTTGTCTGAAATGGTAGGTTGTTTAGGTGTGTGATTCTCTCTACTTAGACACTCTAACTTGTCAAGATAGCCCTTCGTCTTCAAGGCATAAGAGCAAACTGAATGGCTACCTTCATATTGTGCAGTTTCTGATCGATGTATTCCATAATAATACAAAGAGTAGGATTCTTCCCTTCATGGTTAACCGGCTGATGCTCTAGATACGGATAAGGTTAAAGGAGTGGTGAGTGTTTAGAGTTTCGGTGTTTCAGGAATCGATGTTGAGGTTTCTTTGACATATGATTTGTTAATGTATGGTATTTCGTTTTTTATTTTATTTTATTTATTTATTTATATTTAATGTGTGGTATTTCGGTTTTGTTTGTTTGTACGCTATTAGTGAATTTTTTAAAATGTGTTTATGTTTGTTTATGCTTTGTCATAAGTGTCATGCGTATGTTTACTCAACCTTTATTTATTGACTAATTGCGTACCTTTATATATATATATATATATATATATATATATATATATATATATATATATATATATATCCCAAAGCAGTGAAGAACAAATAGAATTTGCTACAAAAGCCGGCTAACGGGGGTATTCATGCGTATGAGAACATGGTAATGGATAAGATAATAGCCGAAATTAGATTCG
Source organism: Chrysanthemum makinoi (assembly GCA_910596185.1). Taxonomy (NCBI): domain Eukaryota; kingdom Viridiplantae; phylum Streptophyta; class Magnoliopsida; order Asterales; family Asteraceae; genus Chrysanthemum; species Chrysanthemum makinoi. Next base: position 373,883,399 of record OU343224.1, on the reverse strand, counting down.
TTTTACCAGCCAAAAACGTTTCACAGGTAATTATTGTTTTCTAAAATCGGACGGAATTTAATTTTGGCGTCTACTCATTGAAAAAAGTCGATCTCAAGTCAAGAATAACTAACTTCTACACTGCATGCAATTCACTTGTTATAAAAAAAATGATAACCAGTGTCGTATACATATACTCCGCAGCAATACGCGGCTGAAATCCTTGTTATAAAAATTTGACACCTTCCCAAAGTGAAAGTTTTAAAATATTAAGTTTACATACTTACTTATTATGAAATTGTGTTTTAAACACCTACAATTAACGTAACTAATAAAACAATCCCTACATGAAAAATATAAAATAAATGGTATAAATGATGAAATCTACTAACTAATATGGTCATCATTTATTTGACATGATACAAACCAACCATATGTTTATAATTTTACAATCACTTATTGTAACCAAAGCGTAATGACCCTTTAACCACCTTAATATTTTAAGCGTAATGGTTATATGTTTTATACTTTTCTCTTTATCGCCGTTTTTGTCATATTTCCCATCTTCATGTTTTTTCTATCAAACATCTCTTGTAACATTTATTATCGTAAGAAACAATGGTGGAGTACTTATTAACTGCATAATACTATCTGTATTCGTCACAAAAAACATATAATCAAATGATATTAGTTATTGGAAAAATCAATTACAAGGTACCTGTCACCACAACACATGAGTACCCTGTTAATACCTATTAACATTTTCTATCCTACTCCATTTATTTCTCCATCAAAATTGGTAGAAATCATCATCTCTATCTAGATGTATCGATCTTTATCTTTATTTTCTTCATTATATGAATCAAATGGATTTATCTTATTTTTCTTCCCCGTTACATGATGATGATTATTTTTAAGAAAAAATAAAAACACTCGAAACTCATAATATGGAATATGACGAGGAAGGAATTAAGTAACAAGGTGAGATTGAAGGTAATTTTGACTTTTTAACAAGTGAGGTCTGGATTTTATTGCTTCTTTGAGTTATTAGGACCAAGTATGACAAATAACAAACAAGAACAATATCTTGAACACCCTAACAAGCGGTTACACAAGAAAACCAAACAACCCTTTAAGTGACTGTTTTGAAGCTTTTCAAAGCTTAACACTGATTTAAGCTATGAACCGATTCATAAGGTCTTGATATGAGATAATGAGCTTATTGAAACACAGAAACACAACTTTAAACAACAAATACTCATTCATCATGTTTATACTAATATTGGCAGTGAAAATGAAAAAATGAACAAACAAGTATCCCTATGAACAAACATATAATATAAAGCAACAAGTTAACTATAGAAGGCCAAATAAGCATATAATACTAAAGATAAGCATATTTTAAGCAGTTCTACAGTAAAACACTAAAATAAAATAAAAATGGCTTACAAATGAAATACGACTGAGAATAAAGAACCAAGGATCAAAACCACTTCCTATAGCTTCCCAAGAAGCTCTAAACTAAGGGCAATCCAAAATCAACCCTGCTCCAGCTTCTTGATCATTTCTTGATTGATTTTTTATTTATAACTAATTTTTTTTTTGTATTTTTGGTAATTTTTTCTTTTTATGTTTATAACTGATTTTAAGGTTACTAAAAGCTTTAAAACACTTTAATAGGAGCTTATGTGAGCTTATTGAGTCCAAAACAACAACTATGAACAACTTAAGACATATTGAGAATTTTGAACTTAAAAATTGCATAAACTAAAAACTTGAAAATTGACTGAAATTGAAACTGAAAAAGGGTTTAGATTACACTGAAAATACTTAAACAAAGACTGGAAAGCTTAAAATTACACTGGAAATTGAAATTTAACTAAAACGACATAAGCTAATAAAAATTACACTAGATATCTTTTACATTGCTTCTCCTTCCTTCTTTATAGCCTTTTGAGACTTCCCACTTGATTCTGAACATATCCCATCAACAACCTTGACCATTGGATGAGCATAGATGATCTTAGCCGTTAAAATGACTTTTGGCGCCAAAAGTTGTTTGAGCAGGTTTTTAGCATTTAATGAACTTTGAGAGATTGTGGAGGTGGAAGGGAGTGGGTAGAACCGGGACAGTGGTTGCAAGTGGTGATGAAAACCAGGCAAGGTGGAGAGTGGTATCTGGTTTGGCGGGGTTGTGAGGAAGGAGAACAGTGATGGTGGGTTTGACTTTGGTTGACCCGTGGATATTAATAACGGGGTGAAATGGTATATTGGCAGGGTCAAAATGATTTTGGACTAGCTCAAGGTTCAGGGGTCAAGGTTCAAGTAGAGTTGGGTTGGGCTTGTGTTGGGCCAGCTGGATTGGGTTGATAATAACAAAGGGATCCGTTTGGTTTTGATTTATCACAAGGACCAAAGTTGCAATTTCTCCAAAGTTGAGGGGCCTGATTTGACAAGTTTCCAAAGTTATTCCAAGGACCAATCTTGCCAAATATGAATAGTACAAGGGTAATATTTGATAATTTTCCATTTTTAAATATCCAAGGACTATTTTTGATATTTTTCAAAGTTGAGGGACCAAAGTTGTCATTTTGCAATTTTAACTTCAAAGGACTATTTCTAACAACTTGTGAATCCCCAAGGACCTATAATGATATTTTGCTTTATTTTGATATACCAGGGACTATTTTTGACAAAATTTGAAACTTGGGGGACTAAAACTGCCAATTATGCAAACTTGATACGTTTTTCAACTGTTTTTGGTATTTTTGCATTTTAAACACATAAAACACTTATTTGTTATATTTTTATCATTTTGATGCATTTCTGAGTGTTTTCAAATGTTTTTGCAGTCTAAAAGGTACAAAAATGATGAGTATTTGCATACTCATCAATAAAAAACATAAATAACTTTTAATGACGATATTTGTATTAACACGTACCTTTATATATATCCCAAAGCAGTGATGAACAAATAGAATTTGCTACAAAAGCCGGGTAACATGGGTATTCATGCGTATGAGAACTTGGTAATGGATAAGATAATAGTCGAAACGTTTTACCAGCCAAAAACGTTTCACAAGTAATTATTGTTTCTAAAATCGGACGGAATTTAATATTGGCGTCTACTCATTGAAAAAAGTCGATCTCAAGTCAAGAATAACTAACTTCTACACTGCGTGCAATTCATTTGTTATAAAAAAAATGATAACCAGTGTCGTATACATATACTCCGCAAGCAATACGCGGCTGAAATCCTTGTTATAAAAATTTGACACCTTCTCAAAGTGAAAGTTTTAAAATATTAAGTTTACATACTTACTTATTATGAAATTGTGTTTTGAACACCTACAATTAACGTAACTAATAAAACAATCCCTACATGGAAAATATAAAATAAATGGTATAAATGATGAAATCTACTAACTAATGTGGTCATCATTTATTTGACATGATACAAACCAGCCATATGTTTATAATTTACAATTACTTATTGTAACCAAAGCGTAATGACCCTTTAACCACCTTAATATTTTAAGCGTAACGGTTATATGTTTTATACTTTTCTCTTTATCGCCTTTTTTGTCATATTTCTCATCTTCATGTTTTTTTTCTATCAAACATCTCTTGTAACATTTATTATCATAAGAAACAATGGTTGAGTACTTATTAACTGCATAATACTATCCGTATTCGTCACAAAAAACATATAATCAAATGATATTAGTCATTGGAAAAATCAATTACAAGGTACCTGTCACCACAACACATGAGTATCCTGCTAGTACCGATTAACATTTTCTATCCAACTCCATTTACTTCTCCATCAAAATTGGTAGCAATCATCATCTCTGTCTAGATGTATCGATCTTTATCTTTATTTTCTTCATTATACGGATCAAATGGATCTATCTTATTTTTCTTCCCCGTTACATGATGATGATTATTTTTAAGAAAAAATAAAAACACTCGAAACTCATAATATGGAATATGACGAGGAAGGAATTAAGTAACTCTTATACTGCTATAATAGGGAAGGGTGTGGTGGCGCCAACCCTTCGCCATTCAAGCATGGCACAACCAACGACTCTGCTGTTTGCTCGTTACCACACCCTCTATGGGTTGCGCCATTCCAAATGTGCTTTGTTTGACTTTTTTTTTGTTTTTGTTTTTTTATCCCATCTTTATGAATTTTTTTTGAACAAAATCCCATCTTTATAAATACTACCCATATTTAACCATTTTTCACACAACAATATTAATTCTCTCTATAAAAAATAATGTCTTGTTCACTTTCATATACCGTCAATGAAATCAAAGCTGGTGTTGAGAAACTAATTGATGGAGATATCATTCGTCAACAAGCGAATATCTAGTTAAATTGGCGAGCAGAATACAAGATAACGTCAGTGTCAATGTTCGTTGGATGCATAAAGGAAACAAATAGGACGAACTTGTTTTAGTTTTCATATTGTTTTTTAAATTTCGTATTGTAATTTGTATTTTATTTAAATGAATGAAAATATGGTTAGTTTGAATTCGAACGTGTACATCTATGCAACATATACATATTACCCTAACAAATACTCCCCATAAATACCCTTACACCCCTTTATTTTTTCACACAACTTATTTTTAAACTCTCTCAACTACCATCTCAAAAACTATGGCCACTGAACCAAATGGTGTGAGACTATCTATCCTTATGCAACAACAAGAAGATTTTGATGTTGAGGCCGCACTGGCAGAGCAAATGTTAAACTTGTTTCGTCGCTTTCATCAACGTTCGTAGCCGTAGGCCAGAAATAATCAGGGTGGGTTCACTACATGATCATCCCTTGTCGACTACGGTCTGCACACTCTTAAAAGGGTGATTGGAGCAATATGAGGAACGCAAAATAACATAATGTTGGCTAGGAACGAATTGCTTCGAAGCATTGTTAAAAATCAAGAATTCCTCAACAATTACAAAGAAATATAAAAGTTCGAAACATGTTTATTGTCGTGTAATGTATTTTAATTATCGTATTGTATTTTTAATTTTCGTATTGTATATAGATTTTTTTAAAATGAAAATTTAGTTTGTTTGAATAAATGAAAAAATAGCGGTGGGGCTCAAAAATTGCGAAACGGCACCCAAACGGCTTGAACCAGTGCAGAAAAGATATTTTTGGGGTGTAAATATGAAATAATGAAATGAAACTGATTTGACAAAACGGCATGCCACCATACCATTTCCTCTAATAACTCTTGGTTTGAAAAAGTAGTTTACTTAATTGATTATTAAATATTCTATTGAACGAAATTTTACTTTTTCTTTGATCATAATTTGATAGTATTCGGTAACCGTAGTAGGAATCGTTGTGCTGACTTGGAAAAAGAAACTAGTTTTGAAATATCGGATTGATAAAAGGGAAAATGTCATGAACTTGTGTGGGCTAAACAAAACTATAACAAGAACGTCTAAAATGATGGAAGGGTCGAAAAACCCAAAACAAAGGCATGAAAATGGGATTTGAGGTGTAGAAAATATCTTCCCAAAAAAAATCTCATACTGATGAGGAAATAAGGCGCGTTACTCTTACAATTACATTTAGGGTATGTTTGGCGTAAGGGGCTCAGGTTAAAGTTGGTGTTGGGGTTAGAGTCGGGGCTGAGACTTATATTATAAATTGAAACTATATTTTTTATTTTTATAAACTTGTTTGTCAAATTAGTTTAAGTTAGGGCTTATTATTATAAAATTACTAAAAATAACATATAACTAAATTAACATATGTATACATTAAATATTTTTGTGGGTAATTAAATAATTTAGTATCAACGAGGCTTATATTTGAGGCTTATAAAAATTTTAGCCTTATTTTTAGGGCTGGGGCTTATGGCTGGGGTTTGGGCTTATAATTTCAAACGCCCCTCTGTAAGCCTCTACGCCAAACGATGCTTATAAATGAGTTTTGAAATTTAAGCCTCATAAGCTCCTCATAAGCCCTTAGCCAAACACAACCTATTATAGAGCTCACAAGTCGGTGTCAAAATAAAAAGCGGTTTACTGTATGTAGTTTATCTCGAACATAACACACGGCAAAACAACAAAACGATTTACCGTGTGTAATTTAATCCAATTTCTATTTTCGTTTATTTCAAAAATTATCAAAATACTACTACCTTTTATTATCAAGATTTTGGTGTAATTTGTTTAAATGTTTATGAATCATTTGTTTCTGGATTGGATTTAGATGAAATTATTTTCCTATTTGGATTTCCATTATGTTTTCTTTGATGCTATGGTTTGCTTTTACATGTGGTGAGAGTGTGAGACGCAATTAGCAATCGTCTTTATGTTTGCAAAGTTGGTTGATAGTTAACGCTTGGAAGTTTAGATAAAATCTCCGTTTTAAAGACCATTAGCAAGTTGTTTTCCTGTTTGTAATAACGAATTCAAAAACACAAAAAGTTAGAACTTTACACTTTGCTTTTTCTCTCCATCCATCTTCATGATGATACAAACGGGGATGGAGCCAGAAACAAATATGATCGGGTGCAATTTTTTTAATCGTAATATAATAGAGTTTAAGATGTTAACTAAATAAGACTACAAACACATTTTGATAGACCGGAGTCATTTAATATGCATTTAAGAAAAATCGATGTTTTTTCTTAAAATTAACACTATATCAAAAAAATCCATAGTTGTCCTGAGAACCCACCTAGCTCCGTCCCTGGATACAACTGAAGATGCCGTATTTCCTTTTGAGAGTTTGTAAACATCATTGAGGATAGAAGTTTTAGAATTAAAAAGTTCTATGTAATTAACTTGATAGAGTGATGACTTTGAAATGGTCGGGTTATTTTGACCCTCTTTATAATTTTAGATTGACCTCCCTATATTTTTTGTTTTTTTTATTATTTTTATTTTTATAATTTTATTTATATCAAAAAATTATAAACCTGAAAATGCGGAACAGTAACTATAAAGTTTAATAAGTCAAACGCTTAAAACAGTTTGAAATACGGAATAAAAACTGACAAAAAACTGTGTTGTACTGAAAAAAGTGAGGGACAAAAGGAGTACAACCCTTTTGAAATGGTTATAAGATAGACCATTTACTAAGAGAATTGATACTCACACTACTTTTTTTGATTATTGCACCATAATATTTGCATTGTAGTTTGTACTGTACAAACTGAAATGCACAAATTATGGTGAAATAATAAAAAATAGTGGTGTGAGTATCAACTCTCATTTACTAATGAAATTTAATATTTTGTTTTTCCTATACTGTATATCTACTCTGTTGTCAAGTCTCATCAACGAATCCCAACCATTGGATTACCTGGAGATTGCTGGTCAAAATTCAAGTCATAGTTTCTTTGACCAAATATTTTGTAAACTTCCTATTCTACCCTCCACACTCCCTTTATAATCCCCTCAATTATTTAGGGTTTCCTATATTTTTATTTCAGTTTCTTCTAGGGTTTTTAAAAAAATGGGTGAGGAGAGGAAGACAGGGACGGTGAAGTGGTTTAACGACACAAAAGGGTTTGGATTCATAACGCCAGACGATGGGACTGAAGATCTCTTTGTTCACCAGTCTTCCATTAAAACTGATGGCTTTAGAAGTCTAGGTGATGGTGAGACTGTTGAGTATCTTGTTGAGACTGGATCTGATGGTCGGAGCAAAGCTGCTGACGTCACTGGTCCTGATGGTGCCAACGTTGTTGGCAGCACCCGTGGCGGCGGTGGCGGCGGCGGTGGTGATCGTTATGGAGGTGGCGGCGGCGGGTATGGTGGAGGAGGTGGCGGAGGAAGGTATGGAGGCGGGGGAGGTGGTGACAGGTATGGTGGAGGCGGCGGCGGTTATGGCGGCGGTGGCGGCTATGGTGGTGGCGGCGGCCGTGGAGGCGGCGGAGGTGGTGGGTGTTTCAAGTGTGGTGAGAGTGGTCACATGGCTAGGGATTGTACTCAGGGTGGTGGTGGTGGTTATGGTGGTGGTGGGCGTGGCGGCGGCGGACGTGGTGGAGGTGGCGGCGGAGGAGGCTGCTACAACTGTGGTGAAGATGGGCATTTTGCTAGGGAGTGTCCTACTAATGGTGGCGGCCGTTAGATCTGCTGATGATAAAGTGTGTGTGTTTTCCACACTTTGACTATGTGTTTTTAAGCTTAATTTTAGTTTTTATGTTTTTAATGAATGTTATGATGGTATGGATTAATGGTTTCACCATTTTGAAGATTGTTATTAGCTTCTATATGATATGGTAATTTGGTTGGTTATTAAGGGGGTGTTTGGGTTAGCTTATTTAGCTTCTATATGATATGGTAATTTGGTTGGTTATTAAGGGGGTGTTTAGGTTAGCTTATTTATCTGGCTCATGGGCTTATTTGAACATGGAAAAGCTGATAAGCTCACTCAATGGAGCTTATGACGTTTTCATCTTCAGCTTATTGGCTAAGGCCAATAAGCTCAAGTTAATAAGCTCTAAAGAGTGGGCTTATGAGCTTTTTCCATCTTTAAATAAGCCCATAAGCCAGATAAATAAGCTAACCCAAACACCCCCTAACTTGTTATTATTATCATGTTGATGGTAAATTGGATCTAAAAGTTTGTTTGGGATAAATTTGGATGAAGATCAAATCTAGGGTTTGGACTGTTTGGTGAGGTGGATATTTGTTTTCTTGTTAATTTGTCGTTTGTATGTATAGTATGGATATGGTTGCTATGATATTTTCTGTTGTAATGGATATAGGCGTATTGCTTTGAATCTGTTATCTTTTATAAAAGAATATACTATGATAGTATGATGCAATTGAATTAGGCATGTGTCTTCAACATTTCAAAACAGGTCAGAATGTGAAAATATGGTAGTGTTTGGGTTAACAATGTTTTGTACATCTTTAAAACCTCTTTCATCAATCTTCAAAAGATACATATTCTTGTTACTAGTATACATCTTGTTTACTCACAGTTAACTTTTGAACAGTGTTTATCATGTGAGATAGTACTTGGCATTGTGTGTATCAAGTTATATTTGTGTGCATTTTAACCGCTGGTAGACGACACTTATATGCAATGGTAGTCGCTGCATTAATTTAGCCATTTAGGCAACATTGCTCCTCATAACATAGGAAGTTACGACAATCTGAATGTAGCTCACATGTGGACTAAATGCATCTCTCACTAAATGTTGTTCTGCACTTTACTTGCACGAGGTGTTGCGAACCTGTGTGAGATGTCCCATGGAGGGATGGTTGGTACGTACATAGTATTCAGTATAGTCGCACAAGTCCAACCTTTTAATACCATGTACAACACCATGTTTAGTGGCAAGAACCAATTACAACACCATGTTTCACCATAAAACACAATTAAAGATACTAGAATTATATTATGACCCAGTTTCACTAGTATCAAACAATGGTTTAAAAGAAGCTAGAATGCTGCACTAAAGGTCTAAGCAGGGGAACCCACATAGGCAAACTATCTGCTAGACCTCATGTATTTTTGAATAGTTAGACTGTTGGATTGGAAATCCAGTCGAAACCAGACAGGGCTCACAAGATCACTAGAGAACCTAAACTTGGCACTTTTCAAATATGGTGGTACTGAAAGACGGTAACAATTGATGTGTTCTACTGTCATTATAATAAGCAAAAGCAGAACGTTAAATTTGATTCAAAGATGTCATAAAAAGAGTTTCTTAAGACAAAATTTGGTAGATGTCATTGAAAGCTCTAATAAGCAGTTTGGATATTTTTATACACTTTTTGTTCATATAACTCATTTTAGGTCTGCAAATTTGACAAACCATGAGAATATGACGTTTCTTAAGCAACTTTAATCCTTGCTGGCCTTGATTTAGATAGTGATTTGGTATATACCTGAGCATGGCAAAAGTTCAATATAGTCCAAATTTACATGACCAATGAACCAAAATAGACATCATTTTTTTTATTATGATAACTTTCACCCTTTTTAAAAATTAAATATCTCGCAACCGTTAATCGTTAGGCGATAAAATTATACCATCGTGACAGAATTAAATTATCTTCTCATAGATATGCACTACTATATATTTTAACCATTTTTTTCAAAATTTGGTCAACAAAAATCATATATGATTTATGAAAATCATATATGATTCGATTTTTACGAATCATATATGATTTTTGAGAATTATATTGATGCGAAAAATCATATATGATTCATAAAAATCGAATCATACATGATTTTTGAAAATCATATATGATTCGTAAAAATCATATTGATTTTTTCGACGAATTTTGAAAAAAGTGTTTGGCGAAAATATATAAAAGTCATATCTATGAAAGATAATTTAATTCTCCCGCGATGGTGTTTTTTTATATTTTGAAAATTTTACCGGTTTGTAAGATATGTTGTTTTAAAAAAAAAGGTGAAAAATAATTTTTTATTAATTTAGATAAAAGATGGAGGGCTATGATTGGTTCATTTGTTCTATGGCAAATATGGGTTCTATATTGATCTCAACTCACCTAAGCATAAGGTTCAACCCATGTAACATGAGAACAAAACGCAAAAATAAAGGACTGTTTGGATTGTTTATTTGTATTTACAAGTAGAAACTATACATTTTCTTATAAGAAAATTGAAATAGTTTTTGGACTTTCTACTGCTGTAACTAACAGATAAGCAGATAGTTAGATAAGCAATATTCTTGAAACGGCTCGTGAACTATTTACTTTCATCATCGAATAAGGAGATCATCACAAACAATTTTATTCGAACCAAAATATATTTAAAGGGATCTGTATGATGTATCAAAATTCGATATTAAAAACCCTCTGTTATATATTTATATGTCTGCATCATTGTAAATAAAAGAACACACACTCATATGCCCTTGATAATGTTTCTGTTTTTTATGTTTTAAATAGTGATATGGAAAGAACCTTAGCATATAGAAGTCTACTGATACACTTGTTAATTCTCCATATTTAAAACCAAAAACAACTAACGACGACAACAACAATAACAATACCTAATCCCACCAGGATTAGCAATCAACAAACTTGGGGGGCGTTTGGTTCACAGAATGTTTTTGAAGAAATTGTAATTTGATGTAATTGTAATTTAAGAATTAAAATGTGGTGTAATTGTAATGTGTTGTAATTGTAATTGATGAAATCTGTCAATGTGTTTGGTTGACTCGCAACGTAATGTAATTCAATTTTTTTTATAAAACTTAAAAAGCTAATATAATAACGATAATAATAATAATAAATAGTAATAATAGTAATAATAAAATAATAATAATAATAAAAATAAATAATAATAATAATAATAATATAGTAATAAAAAAGAATATTAATAATAAAAATATAATAATAATAATAATAATAATAAAATAATAAAAATATAATATTAATAATAAAAATAAAATAATAATAATAATAATTAATAATAATAATATAATAAATAGTCATAATAAAAAAATGATACTTAATAATTAATAATAATAATATTAAAAATAAATAATAATAAAAAATAATAATAATAATACATTATTATTATTATTATTATTATTATTATTAGCGAAAATTACTGTGAAGGCCCTGCAGAGACCACTGTGTCCTGCAGAGGACCTATTTTTTTGCTATATCAAAAAAGACCACCCATTTCGCTACCAACTGGTGGAGAAATGCTTAAGGACACGGCGACCCCCTAAAATAACGCGTAATTAAAAAAAAAAAAAAAAACAAAAAAAAAGCATCTCCATATATTTGGTAGAGAATATGAACAAGTGGGACACACAAAAGCATCTCACATATATTTGGTAGAGAAATATGACACATAGGGACACCATCTACCAAATTGAAAAAGCAACCATTTCACATATACTTGGTAGCGAAATGCTCTCTCCTCAAATGTAATAAACGATTATTTTATTCAAGGATATGCCACCGTCTATTTTATTCAAGGATTGATTTTTCACATATACACAACTAGGGCTTGGTTTTTTCTTGAATAGTGTTGTAAAGCTGCAATATTTTAGTATAACAAAACCATGGGTCAGGTTTTGGTATAAGTTTACATTGTGAGCTATTATTGTTATGACCATTTACAAAGATTGATTTAATTAATATTACATCATATTAAACATTTGAATTAAGTTTGTTAAATAAAATATAAAAGAAAATAAAATTTAGGTGATGGGCCAAAAGGCATGTTATGATGAAAGGAGTATTTTGGTGTGGGAGTGTTAAAAAGTGTGAATCTTCTGAGATGGCGCTAAGGTGTACTGAAACAAGATTTTTTGGCAGTTCAGGTACCCCACTGTCTAAGGATGAGCAAGAAAGCACACAACATGTGATGCTTACATATTTATAGGATTAACCTGAGCAAAATAAATATTGGTGCATGAACAAGATTAACAAGATTATAAAATAGTTGTAATGAAAGTGATTGGAGACACGTAATTTATGCCATAATTTTTGACATAAATTTTTTTGTACACGATGATACCAATGTAATGAACTTAATTTTTTTGACATAAATTTTATTGTTATAAAAATGTAATTTAATTTTGTTATAAAATGTAATGAACTTATTTTTGTGTTTATGATGGTGTATAAAGTTTAGAGATGTCACGAAAAACAAAATGTATCATATTGTCATTATAAAAACGTTTTATGTATTATGCCTCATATACTTGTAAATTTGTTACTTTAAACTATT
>OU343224.1:373805404-373870604 GCA_910596185.1 Chrysanthemum makinoi | reverse complement strand
CCCTATATGATCGGCAACACGAAAATTGTTCACTCCACAATAGCTAAGTGCCTATCCGCTAAGGAAGAAAGGAGGAGGAAACTAGCTGAGGAAGAAAGAAAGAGCAAATAAGCACTGGTACAAGTTGTTGCCGAGAAGCCGAGAACATAGGAATTGATCCTAGAAGCTTGAAAAGGGTCGCAGACATAAGTTCAAGGATGCTCAGGCTGCTAAAATGAAAAAGAGATTGGAATAAAAGAACAAGAGAGCTGCAACCATCAGGCAAGAAAGAATTGACCATTACAACTGGTCAATGACAAGCCTGAGAAAATCACGATGTCGAATCATCCCCAAGTCCAAACCACTGGCAATGAATGTCTACAGGGGGGATGATAAAAGACACTTCGAGGTTCATGATCCCCTGAAATTCACTGACTTTGGGATCACTGAACTCGATGAGCTTGGTCCTATCATTAAGAAGAAGCAGAATACGGTGGTTAAGGAGCCGATGAAAATGCTCGGCAAAAGGTATGAAAGACAAGGAAGCACCAGTAATACTGGGAATTCAGCCTGCCTTAACAGCACCTCAAGGATCTCAACCTCAATCATCACAGGGCAAACGAAAGAGGGTTGAGTTCCAGCCTGATATCAAAGTGCCTGGACTGGAATGTAATAGGGAGCTACCTGAAGGGTTAAAGTTTGTCAACTGTCTTGTGATTGAAAATCTTGAAAGAGTACTGTTCTTCATTGATGTCTATGGAAACCCAGCGTTTCAAAGGTGGAGTGACATTGATCAGGCAGGTGTGGCTACAATGCTGAGCTACATACCAGTGGCCTCTCAAATTCAGACTCCAGCAAATGTCAGGTTCTATGCTGACTTAAACACCAAGATAAATTAGCACCTTGACAAAGAAACACTCAACACAAAGAAATTCAATCTTGAAGCACTAGGGATCCATCTTAAATGACATCATTATCTCTTCTCTTTTGTACTAGTGATAGGAACCATGTAATTGATCAATAAACGATGTATGTTTTGTTAAAATATTCAGTGTTCCTTATTATGTTCATTAGTACATTTAGTGTAAGAAGAAGCCAATTGCTCAATTACACTGATCAAACACTTAGGCTATTTGTATATCAAAATAGGGGGAGACTGTTGGGTTCAGTAAATACCCAAAACCCTTAAATCTAGGATTTGAATAGAAAATACCCTAAGTGTTTAGACCGTTAAACACTAACAGGTCACTGAGTGCATAGTCTCCTAGTGAGCCATATTCAGGATACTCAGTAAGAGGCGAATAAGAAGTCTCTCCACTCAGTATGGCAGAACTTAAAGGGTGAAGACTGAGTCAAGAAAGAGATGGTGGATTCAATGAATGATGACAATAACTCACTGAATTCCTAAACTCCTCACCAACTACTTACATCGAAGACAAATGAAGTAGAAGACTGAAGACAATGAAGACTGAAGAATGAGCGGGATAAGGCGGGATAAGTTCGAATCTGATAAGACGAAGTCCGTATCAACCAAAGTCAACTTTCCCTAATGGCAAACTATCGGCTCTGTCATCCCCGACTTATGGAAAGTCTGTCCTCTCTTACTTGATATAATCTTTGTAAACGAGACAAAATACATCGATTTTGTCTTCTGCAAAATGTCAGTTTGTCACTTAGGATATAGAGTTAAAACTCATACTTGTATAAATAGCATAAGAGATGGAGTAAAAGATTAAGCTTGTGAATTGTAAAACACACACACACACAAGTCATCTTTCACTCCTCCAAATACAACTCAGTCCCTGAGATAGCTCAGTGGTTCCATAGTAGTTGTGTTCAGACTTAGCCTGAACTTAGTGAGGAGTACCAACCCTTTGTCATTTCAATCCCAAGTACTATTCCGCAAGTACTTGGGTAATGTATTTTTTTTATTGTTTTCTAATAAAGAATATTATGTTGAAAATTTATCAGTGTGTTTTGCTTACATCTTACTTTAGTCATTGATTCACTAATATATGTTTTTAATACTTATCTGTTTTTACGATAGTGAATAGGGAACAACATGTTTATATATTAATAATACACATACTGGCTATGATGATGTTTTAGGTTTCTTTTTTTATTGGTTGTCTGAAATGGTAGGTTGTTTAGGTGTGTGATTCTCTCTACTTAGACACTCTAACTTGTCAAGATAGCCCTTCGTCTTCAAGGCATAAGAGCAAACTGAATGGCTACCTTCATACTGTGCAGTTTCTGATCGATGTATTCCATAATAATACAAAGTGTAGGATTCTTCCCTTCATGGTTAACCGACTGATGCTCTAGATACTGATAAGGTTAAAGGAGTGGTGAGTGTTTAGAGTTTCGGTGTTCAGGAATCGATGTTGAGGTTTCTTTGACATATGATTTGTTAATGTATGGTATTTCGTTTTTTATTTAATTTATTTATTTATATGATGTTGATAATAATATATTCCAGTACATGTATTAGTATAGTTATGATGTTGTAAGAGCACTCCCATTAATAACACAACTTAAACTTTAACACCGTGTCACTTCTGCGCCACATCAGCTTTAACATTTCACCTTAACTCACCAAAAAAACACCCACAATCATAACATTCCCAAGTTAAACTTTAACTCACCAACAATTTACAAAAACAACCCCTCATTTAGGAAAAAAAAAAAAAAATTAACGGGCGTTGGTGTGTTAACACCGGCACTTTAACGCCGGAATAACACCGAACTCCCAATGATTAACACTAGGGCTGGCAATTTTGACACGAAACCTGTTAACATGACACGACACGACCTGGTCTTAACAGGTTCGTGTTTGACCTTTAACAGGTTTCAGTGTTTTCATGAAACGACCTGTTAAGACATTGTTAACATAACAGTCTTAACAGTCGACCTAGGTCTTAACAGTCACCAAGTAGACCTGTTAAGTACCTGTTAAAATAAAAATACCCTACTCAATATAGATCCGCCTCCCCCATAGTTAACTCATTAGAAATAAGAAAAATACCCTACTCATACTCTCTCTTCCCTCTTAACACGCGGCCAAATTCTTCAACCACACATCACCACTCCACCGCGTCACCTCACCTCACCGCCCTCACCAAAACAACCCTCTCCTTCTCCTCTTTCCGATCCCATACATCACGCGCCCTACGCAGAAAAGGTTTAGCGGTTAAAGGAAAATTTGAAAGAGTTGTTTTTCCCTTGAAAACGACTACATACCATTACACGTTACTAACATGTTTATGTATTTACTTTGTTAAACAAAAAAGACTAGGGTTCAAACATTACTTTGAAGAAGTCGAAGTTAAAAAATTGCGAAAAGGTTTAGCGTTAAACTCGTGAAATCATTGGAAGTTCGAGGGTTGGATCACCAATAACTCTTGCAAATGTTAGCTAGTACTATGTAACATTTTAACGTTTAATTTGTGATTTGTTTATATGTGATTTGTTCCAACAGATGAATGAGAACGCAAATACAATAGTGATCGATGTAGTTAACGCGAAAAAAATCTGTCTGTATATAGAAAAAAATCTGTCTGTATGTAGTTAACAGGTTAACCTGTTAAAGTTCGTGTCGTGTTCGTGTTTGAGAAAATTGACACGATAAGCTAACAGGTCGTGTTCGTGTTTGACCTTAACAGGTTCGTGTCTTAACAGGTTCGTGTCTTAACAGGTTCGTGTGACCTGTTATGCCAACTCTAATTAACACCGAATAACGCCGAAGGGAGATTATGGAAGAGCAGGCATGTGAAGAGGTTGCTCGCCGTGAGCAAAAAGCACGTGAAGCTCAGTACCTCCAAGACAACTTCTTCGACATAATGGAGAGTCGATACTTTAATGGGGAGTTTTATTCTCCGCCAACCAGTTCTGATGGTTGGGACTCAGATGACTCGTTTTTTTAAGTTTTAGTAGTTTTATTTTCGTCAGTATGCGTTGTATCTTTAATTCGTGTTTAACGTTTTAATGTACTTGGTGTGTTAATGTTAAATGTGAAATGTGTTTTAATAAATGAAGTGTTTGTTTAAGTTTAGGGGTTGAAATTGAAAATATGAAATATTATTGGTGTTATGGTGTTATTGGGATGTTATGGTTGTGAGTGTTTTTTGGGGATTTTAATGTTAAATGTTAAAGGCTACGACGCTGACTGTTATTGGTGTTAAGGTGTTATGGATGAGAGTGCTCTTATAATTTCGAAAGCCACTCTATAAGCCTCTACGCCAAACGAGGCTTATAAGGAGTTTTGAAATTTAAGCTTCATAAGCCTTTAGCCAAACACAACCTATTAGAGCTCACAAGTCGGTGTCAAAATAAAAAGTGGTTTACTGTATGTAGTTTATCTCGAACATAACACACGGCAAAACAACAAAACGATTTACCGTGTGTAGTTTAATCCAAATTTTATTTTGTTATCAAAATACTACTAACTTTTACTATCAAGATTTTGGTGTAATTTGTTTAAATGTTTATGAATCATTTGTTTCTGGATTGGATTTAAATGAAATTATTTTCCTATTTGGATTTCTATTATGTTTTCTTTGATGCTATGGTTTGCTTTTACATGTGGTGAGAGTGTGAGACGCAATTAGCAATCGTCTTTATGTTTGCAAAGCTGGTTGATAGTTAACGCTTGGAAGTTTAGATAAAATCTACGTTTTAAAGACCATTAGCAAGTTGTTTTCCTGTCGGTAATAACGAATTCAAAAACACAGAAAGTTAGAACTTTACACTTTGCTTTTTCTCTCCATCCATCTTCATGATGATACAAACGGGGATGGAGCTAGAAACAAAACTTATTACAAGGTACCTGTCACCACAACACATGAGTACCCTGTTAATACCTATTAACATTTTCTATCCTACTCCATTTATTTCTCCATCAAAATTGGTAGAAATCATCATCTCTATCTAGATGTATCGATCTTTATCTTTATTTTCTTCATTATATGAATCAAATGGATTTATCTTATTTTTCTTCCCCGTTACATGATGATGATTATTTTTAAGAAAAAATAAAAACACTCGAAACTCATAATATGGAATATGACGAGGAAGGAATTAAGTAACTCTGATACTGCTATAATAGGGAAAGGTGTGGTGGCACCAACCCCTCGCCATTCAAGCATGGCACAACCAACGACTCCGCTGTTTGCTCGTTACCACACCCTCCATGGGTTGCGCCATTCCAAATGTGTTGTGTTTGACTTTTTTTTTTTGTTTTTTTATCCCATCTTTATGAATTTTTTTTGAACAAAATCCCATCTTTATGAATACTACCCATAATTAACCATTTTTCACACAACAATCTTAATTCTTTCTATCAAAAATCACGTCTTGTTCACTTCCATATACCGTCAATGAAATCAAAGCTGGTGTTGAGAAACTAATTGATGGGGATATCATTCGTCAGCAAGCGATTATGGAGTTAAATTGGCGAGCAGAATACAAGATAACGTCAGTGTCAACGTTCGTTGGATGCATAAAGGAAACAAATAGGACGAACTTGTTTTAGTTTTCATATTGTTTTTTAAATTTCGTATTGTAATTTGTATTTTATTTAAACGAATGAAAATATGGTTTGTTTGAATTCGAACGTGTACATCTATGCAACATATACATATTACCCCAACAAATACTTCCCCCATTGAATACCCCTTACACTCCTTTATTTTTTCACACAACTCCTTTTTAAACTCTCTCAACTACCATCTCAAAAACTATGGCCACTGGACCCAATGGTGTGAGACTATCTATCCTTATGCAACTACAAGAAGATTTTGATGTTGAGGCCGCACTGACGGAGCAAATGTTGAACTTGTTTCGTCGCTTTCATCAACGTTCATAGCCGTAGGCCTGAAATAATAAGGGTGGGTTCACTACCTGATCATCGCTTGTCGACTACGGTCTGCACACTCTTAAAAGGTTGATTGGAGCGATATGAGGAACGCAAATAACATAATGTTGGCTTGGAACGAATTGCTTCGAAGCATTGTTAAAAATCAGGAATTCATCAACAATTACAGAGAAATATAAAATTTCGAAGCATGTTTATTGTCGTGTAATGTATTTTAATTATCGTATTGTATTTTTAATTTTCGTATTGTATATAGATTTTTTTAAAATGAAAATTTAGTTTGTTTGAATAAATGAAAAAATAGCGGTGGGGCTCAAAAATTGCGAAACGGCACCCAAACGGCTTGAACCAGTGCAGAAAAGATATTTTTGGCGTGTAAATATGAAATAATAAAATGAAACTGATTTGACAAAACGGTATGCCACCATACCATTTCCTCTAATAACTCTTGGTTTGAAAAAGTAGTTTACTTAATTGATTATTAAATATTATATTGAACGAAATTTTACTTTTTCTTTGATCATAATTTGATAGTATTTGGTAACCGTAGCAGGAATCGTTGTGCTGACTTGGAAAAAGAAACTAGTTTTGAAATATCGGATTGATAAAAGATAAAATGTCATGAACTTGTGTGGGCTAAACAAAACTATAACAAGAACGTCTATAATGATGGAAGGATCCAAAAACCCAAAACAAAGGCATGAAAATGGGATTTGAGGTGTAGAAAATATCTTCCCAAAAAAAATCTCATACTGATGAGGAAATAAGGCGCGTTACTCTTACAATTACATATAGGGTATGTTTGGCGTAAGGGGCTCAGGTTAAAGTTGGTGTTGGGGTTAGAGTCGGGGCTTATATTATAAATTGAAACTATATTTTTTATTTTTATAAACTTGTTTGTCAAATTAGTTTAAGTTAGGGCTTATTATTATAAAATTACTAAAAATAACATATAACTAAATTAACATATGTATACATTAAATATTTTTATGGGTAATTAAATAATTTAGTATCAACGAGGCTTATATTTGAGGCTTATAAAAATTTTAGCCTTATTTTTAAGGCTGGGGCTTATGGCTGGGGTTTGGGCTTATAATTTCAAACGCCCCTCTGTAAGCCTCTACGCCAAACGATGCTTATAAATGAGTTTTGAAATTTAAGCCTCATAAGCTCCTCATAAGCCCTTAGCCAAACACAACCTATTATAGAGCTCACAAGTCGGTGTCAAAATAAAAAGCGGTTTACTGTATGTAGTTTATCTCGAACATAACACACGGCAAAACAACAAAACGATTTACCGTGTGTAGTTTAATCCAATTTTTCTTTTGTTATCAAAATACTACTAACTTTTACTATCAAGATTTTGGTGTAATTTGTTTAAATGTTTATGAATCATTTGTTTCTGGATTGGATTTAAATGAAATTATTTTCCTATTTGGATTTCTATTATGTTTTCTTTGATGCTATGGTTTGCTTTTACATGTGGTGAGAGTGTGAGACGCAATTAGCAATCGTCTTTATGTTTGCAAAGCTGGTTGATAGTTAGCGCTTGGAAGTTTAGATAAAATCTCCGTTTTAAAGACCATTAGCAAGTTGTTTTCCTGTTTGTAATAACAAACGAGGATGGAGCCAGAAACAAATATGATCGGGTGCACAATTTTTTTTTTAATCGTAATATAATAGAGTTTAAGATGTTAACTAAATAAGACTACAAACACATTTTGATGGACCGGAGTAATTTAATATGCATTTAAGAAAAATCGATGTTTTTTCTTAAAATTAACACTATATCGAAAAAATCCATAATTGTCCTGGGAACCCACCTAGCTCCGTCCCTGGATACAACTAAAGATGCCGTATTTCCTTTTGAGAGTTTGTAAACATCATTGAGGATAAAAGTTTTAGAATTAAAAAGTTCTATGTAATTAACTTGATATAGTGATGACTTTGAAAGGGTTGGGTTATTTTGACCCCCTTTATAATTTTAGATTGACCCTCTTATATTTTTTGTTTTTTTTATTATTTTTATTTTTATAATTTTATTTATATCAAAAAATTATAAACCTGAAAATGCGGAACAGTAAATATAAAGTTTAATAAGTCAAACGCTTAAAACTGTCAGAAATACGGAACATAAACTGACAAAAAATCACAGATCAAAATGATGACAAAAGGAGTACAACCCTTTTGAAATGGTTATAAGATAGACCATTTACTAAGAACTGATCTTTGGCCACTTTTTTGATTGTATAATATTTTGCAGATTGTATTGTCGCATAAACCGAAATGCACAAATTATAATGAAATAATAAAAATAATGATATCAACTCTCATTTACTAATGAAATTTAATATTTTGTTTTTCCTATACTGTATATCTACTCTGTTGTCAAGTCTCATCAACGAATCCCAACCATTGGATTACCTGTGGATGGTCAAAATTCAAGTCTTAGTTTGTTTGACCAAGTATTTTGTAAACTTCCTATTCTACCCTCCACACTCCCTTTATAAGCCCCTCAATTATTTAGGGTTTCATATATTTTTATTTCAGTTTCTTCTAGGGTTTTTAAAAAAATGGGTGAGGAGAGGAAGACAGGGACAGTGAAGTGGTTTAATGACACAAAAGGGTTTGGATTCATAACACCAGACGATGGAACTGAAGATCTCTTTGTTCATCAGTCTTCCATTAAAACTGATGGCTTTAGAAGTCTAGGTGATGGTGAGACTGTTGAGTATCTTGTTGAGACTGGATCTGATGGTCGGAGCAAAGCTGCTGACGTCACTGGTCCTGATGGTGCCAACGTTGTTGGCAGCACCCGTGGCGGCGGCGGCGGCGGCGGTGGTGATCGTTATGGAGGCGGCGGCGGGTATGGAGGAGGCGGCGGTGGAGGAAGGTATGGAGGAGGGGGAGGTGGTGACAGGTATGGAGGAGGCGGCGGCGGCGGCGGCTATGGTGGTGGCGGCGGCCGTGGAGGCGGCGGAGGTGGTGGGTGTTTCAAGTGTGGTGAGAGTGGTCACATGGCTAGGGATTGTACTGGTGGTGGTTATGGAGGTGGAGGCGGTGGTTATGGTGGTGGTGGGCGTGGCGGCGGTGGACGTGGTGGAGGTGGCGGCGGAGGAGGCTGCTACAACTGTGGTGAAGATGGGCATTTTGCTGGAAGGAGTGTCCTACTAATGGTGGCGGCCGTTAGATCTGCTGATGATAAAGTGTGTGTTTTTCCACACTTTGACTATGTGTTTTTAAGCTTAATTTTAGTTTTTATGTTTTTAATGAATGTTATGATGGTATGGATTAATGGTTTCACCATTTTGAAGATTGTTATTAGCTTCTATATGATATGGTAATTTGGTTGGTTATTAACTTGTTATTATTAATATCATGTTGATGAAAAATTGGATCTAAAAGTTTGTTTGGGATAAATTTGGATGAAGATCAAATCTAGGGTTTGGACTGTTTGGTGAGGTGGATATTTGTTTTCTTGTTAATTTGTCGTTTGTATGTTTAGTATGGATATGGTTGCTATGATATTTTCTGTTGTAATGGATATAGGCGTATTGCTTTGAATCTTTTATAAAAGAATTAGGCATGTGTCTTCATCATTTCAAAACAGGTCAGAATGTGAAAATATGGTAGTGTTTGGGTTAACAATGATTTTGTACATCTTTCAAACCTCTTTTATCAATCTTTAAAAGATACATATTGTTGGTACTGGTATATCTTATTTACTCACAGTTAATTTTTGGACTTGAGTGTTTATCATGGGTTTGATTTCGTCAATTGGAAGGGTAGGGATGTTTTGGGTAGTTAGTTGCATTAACATACAATGAAAGAGATGACCAAAACTGTTGCTCTTAACAAAAGTGCAAGTGCTTTTCTGCTTGTAGCTAAGTCAAAACACAATGTGATAGTACTTGGCATTGTGTATCGAGTTATATTTGTGTGCATTTTAACCGCTGGTAGACGACACTTATATGCATTGGTAGTCGCTGCATTAATTTAGCCATTTAGGCAACATTGCTCCTCGTAACATAGGAAGTTACGACAGTCTGAATGTAGCTCACATGTGGACTAAATGCATCTCTCACTAAATGTTGTTCTGCACTTTACTTGCATGAGGTGTTGCGAATCTGTGAGTTGTCCATGGGAGGATGATTGGTACATAATATTCAGTACAGTCGCGCAAGTCCAACCTTTTTATACCATGTACAACACCATGTTTGGTGGCAAGAACCAATTACAGTATTACATTTCACCAAAGAACACAAATAAAGATACTAAAATTATATTATGACACAGTTTCACTAGTATCAAACAATGGTTTAAAAGAAGCTAGAATGCTGCACTAAAGGTTTAAGCAGGGCAACCCACATAGGCAAACTATCTGCTAGACCTCATGTATTTTTTAATAGTTAAGCTGTTGGATCGGATCAAATCCAACAGTCTAACCAGACAGGGCTCACAAGATCACTAGAGAACCTAAGCTTGGCACTTGTCTAATATGGTGGTACTGAAAGACGGTAACAATAGATGTGTTCTACTGTCATTATAATAAGCAAAAGTAGAACGTTAAATTTGATTCAAAGATGTCATAAAGAGAGTTTCTTAAGACAAAATTTGGTAGATGTCATAAAAAGCTCTAATAAGCAGTCCGGATATTTTTATACACTTTTCGTTCAGATAACTCATTTTAGGTCTGCAAATTTGACAAACCACGAGAATATGACGTTTCTTAAGCAACTTTAATCCTTGCTAGCCTTGATTCATATAGTGATTTGGTATACCTGAACATAAGGTTCAACTCATGTAACATGAGAACAAAACGCAAAAATAAAGGACTGTTTGGATTGTTTATTTATGTTTTTTAAACAAAGTAGAACTATACATTTTCTTATAAGAAAATTGAAATAGTTTTTGGACTTTCTACTGCTGTAACTAACAGATAAGCAGATAGTTAGATAAGCAATGTTCTGAATAAACGGCTCGTGAACTATTTACTTTCATCATCGAATAAGGAGATCATCACAAACAATTTTATTCGAACCAAAATATATTTAAAGGGATCTGTATGATGTATCAAAATTCGATATTAAAAACCTCTGTTATATATTTATATGTCTGCATCATTGTAAATAAAAGAACACACACTCATATGCCCTTGATAATGTTTCTGTTTTTTATGTTTTAAATAGTGATATGGAAAGAACTTTAGTATATAGAAGTCTACGGATACACTTGTTAATATTTAAAAACAATAACAACTAACGACGATAACAACAATAACAATACCTAATCCCACCAGGATTAGCAATCAACAATCTTGGTGATTGGAGAAGTCTTACTGTTAATGGGGCGGACATTGGTAGCATTTGGTAAAGTATCCAAATGTGTCGATTTGATGTACAAAGTTTGTTACACTTGCCCAACAACCTCCAAATCCAAATGTGTCGATTTGAACGCCAGAAACCATATAGGGGCAATCACAGGCAACCGGGATATAGCATGCTTGCACATGCTCTCGCACTCGTGCTCCCTGATTGCTTTCTCCCACACAAAATATAAAGGAATGCAAGTGAACCCAAACATTATAAGAACTAAAATCGGCTTTTAAATTTAAATATAAATTTATTAAAGGAATAAATCACATAGTGATCACGTATTCCATATCCCCGAACTGTTAAAGTCCGGACCCTACAAGATACAACCAGCAAATGGCCAAATAACCAAAAATGACCTAAAGCCTCGGATGGTCAAAACTAACACCTCCGAACTAGACTAAGGTCTGGAACCCACATCGAAAGGAGGGAAGCCATTCACGTGGATAACCGTAGCGGGACATTCCTTGACTCCACACCAGGGCCTAACATGATCTGCGGAAGGATATCATAATGGAAGGACGGACCAGCCTCGGGACTCAACGTCTAGAGAAACCCACTGTCCGACTCAAAGTGGTAATGAATATAATATGGGATCACAAAATAAACATATGCATGCCAAAAGGAGGAAAAGAGGCGAATTGCCGACCAAGGGCAACATTTCAGTAGCACGGAGCACGAATGGTGAAGCATAAAGCAAGTCAAATGGTAGACTTCAAGGCAAGCATCCTATAACCCACTGGTTAAAGGATGCGCCGCACCCCGTGATTTCCAGAACAAGACAAAGTCGTTTGCCTATAACTACAAATGCAATAATTCATCCAATGGTACGAAGAACCAACACATAATATTATTTTTCTCACTAGATTTCTTACTAATACCTCCGAGGTTGATCGTGGGATCCCCTCTCACGGTGAGAGTGACGGTAATTTCTTTCAGAGCCAGAGATCACAAACATATTCACTTAGTACAAATCAACACACACACACTAACCCACCTTTAATAGATTGAAAAAAAAATCAGAAAATAAAAATAAATTGAACTTTTCTTGTTTGGCGTCGCGGCAGTCAATTCACGTAGAAAATGGCACCGGAGGAGGGGGTTATGAGGTAACGCCAAAACGGCGGCGCCAAATGGGCTGACACATGGCAATGACGCCAGTTAGATGTAACGATACCTATCGCTCTAAGAATAAATCTTTGCCGGTCTATAATGTAGTCACTCCACTACTTAGATTATTTTTTTAATGGCAACAAGTAGATGATGAATTTAATATTACTATTATGTTGACCTCCTCAAATATCATTATTTAGTCTTGTTTATCGAATAAAGTTGGATATTTCTGTCTTTAATGGAATGAGAAAGCTCAGATATTAGGAACTTAGGCAATCTCCAATCATATTATGCAAACCATCATTATTTTTTATTTTTTATTTATTTATTTATTTTTTTCATATTTAAAGAATAGAGTATTAAAACTCATCTCTAATCATGCTCCAAATATAAAGAAAATTCTGGAGCATTACTCAAAATCCTTCATATTTGTAGGATAATTATTCATGCTCCAAAAGTATTATTATTACATTTTGATATATTTGATTTCTTATTGGATCTTTAGTTTATATTTTTTAATTAATTCAATATAAATATGTTTGAAGTTGAAGTTTGGAGGACATGACTAAAATATGACTAAAAGATGCTATTTCATCCTTCAATTTTGATGATCTTTGGGAGACATGGTTGGAGGACTTAAGGTGCATTGTGCGCAAGCGGCAAAAGAACAAGAAAGCCCATTCCTTGCGGGAAACTACGGCAAAACATAAAAAGATCCTGAGCGGGACTATACTCCTGCAACAAAAACACATTCACCTAGAAAGATAATTAAGATTTTATTTCTTATGTGCGTATTGTGTAGTCGTTACGAGTGTTTTAGACTTTTAAGGTTATTTTTAAATGTCAAAAAATAAGAAAAGGTTTAAGGGAAGAGAGAAGGTGTAGCAAAGGTCGGAAAAGAGGGGAAAAGATAGGAAATGAAAAGTGGGTATGTTAAATGGTGACGTGAAACTGATGTGCCAAAAGAAAACCTTCAACCAAACCTTCCACATTTTCTTATATAGAAACTTACTTATATTTCGTTAAAGTTAAAGATAATGCAAAAAGCTTGTTAAGATTGTAGCTTAATAT
This sequence comes from Chrysanthemum makinoi, assembly GCA_910596185.1. Classification (NCBI taxonomy): domain Eukaryota; kingdom Viridiplantae; phylum Streptophyta; class Magnoliopsida; order Asterales; family Asteraceae; genus Chrysanthemum; species Chrysanthemum makinoi. The sequence continues at coordinate 373,857,197 of OU343224.1, read as the reverse complement.
CAATCACTTTCGATGTGATCTAGTGGCAAAATTTTTGTGCCTAACATCACTAAAATGTGTAAACTTATAGTTTAATTTTTGCTAAGCGCAAACAACTCTGATGTAATAACGTTAACTTCCTGAAAATGAATGACTTTACCGAATTTGAATTTGGGTAACGGTAAGTTTAAACCTTGTATATTGATCAAAAGATCAAAATCATGGTTTAAATGAAACAAGAAACCCTAGCTTAATATCATGAATCCAATTATCATTTTCAAATTCACGATATACTCGCATGGCATAAGTAAATAAAAATATCTACCATAGATCCGTATTGACTCCGTTTGACTTTTTAAAGTCTTTCTTTGTCAACTTTGACCTTAAATATTTTTGTTTGTGTTATATAATACTTGATGAAAGTTATATCAATGAAAATACATTTAAACCCCCATTCTATTCATATATTTTGCATCAAATATTATATAACACAAATAAAAATATTCAAGGTCAAAGTTAAAAAAAAACGAAAATTCAAAGCTGACAGCTTAATACAGAGAATAAACTAGAGCATGAATATTCAACATACATAAATATTATCTATCATTAATCCATATATCAAAACCACATTAAAAATAGCACACAAATGTTGAATTTACACCATATAATGGAGCTTATTAAGTCCACAAAATGTTAAATCAAAGGATGGTGTTATCCGTGTCTCTTTACATTATTTGCACCCTACGTGATTGGACAAAAATAATTATTTTATGTATTCTTGTATTCTTTTTCTTCTTAAACATATTAATTGCAACTCTACTAAATACCATGATTGAGTAGAACTTTTTTTTCCCAATGTTTGTTATTTTTGTAACAAAACAAGTAGGGTTGGATCAGTTGGAAAACCCCTTGCCTCTCAACCGAGAGGTCAGGGTTTCGATCCTCACTCCCATTAAAAGATCGGAGGTTTTTCTACCTTTAGAACTGGTAGGCTGTTCTCTACAGGTAGGGGTAAGGATGTCTACATCTTAACCTCCCCCATACACCTAGGTATTGCATCTCCTTAACCCGTGGAAGACGGCATTTTTTTGCAACAAACTACAACAAAAATCAAAAAAATACTTAAACAGTTTTTTTTTATGTTAAAACTGACAGAAAACTACACTAGTGCTTATTATTCATAGAACAAACTCACAAAAAAATACTAAAAATAAAAGAAAATAAACGGGAGTGCAGATATAAAAGGAGATATCTTAGCTACACCAAAGTATAACCAAATCATCTACACCAATCCCATTTGATGCATAACCTCATTTATGATGTCATTTTAACATCTTAAGTTTGTTAACTTTCCTAATTCATCACCTTCAACATCTATCATTTGATATTGTTGCAAATTTTGTTTAGTTATATTTTTGAATCTAGTTTCGGTCACGAAAATGGCGGCAAACATCTTACATTTGTAACAATAACTAATTTAGTAGTAAATGTCAATAATAGATGTTAATTCTAAAAGATTATGAAGAGGAAATAGTTTAGGATGTTATAGGGCATAAAATTATGTTTTATACCTCAAGTTGGCATATTTCACAAAAGGTGTGTTAATACAAATAAGCCGTAAAAACGTTTATTTATATTTTACGATCTTCTAATGTTTTGTCGATAACAAACGTAAAATCATTTTAACGAAACAAAAGGATACGTAAATAGTTTGAGTTAATAGTTTTCTAACACACTTACGGTTTCACATAAAACACTAAAACAAGCTTAAGTGATTTTATGATTTAGATATATATGAACAACAACTAGTGTTTACATATTGGGTTAACATATACTTAAACTAAGTATACTAAAATGGGTAAAAACATGTAAATACTAAAATGGGTAAAAACTAGCAAATGATATTGACCCATAATCCATGGTTTTATATATACCACTTAACCAAGTTCATTGAATCTAGAAAGAAAACCATGGATCAACCCATAACCCATGCCCGTGACCCATAACCAAAAATACCCATGGGTAAAGAGGAGCGTTCCACGGATCCCTAGCTTTGTGCTAGCCGGATTCCAAGTGGAAGGGATCCGTGAGATCCGGGGAACAGTAGGATTTTTCCTCTATAAATAGTGAGCAATTTCTTCATTATTTCTCACCCCTTTCAATCGCTTTCTAACACACTTTCCCCCCTTTGAGTTAAATCTCACTAACCTTATATCCAAGAGATCTATGTTTGTAGTTTTGTTTTTGTGTGATCTTTTAGGTTCCTCTTAAAGGCAAGATCACCACCTTTGAAGTCGAGCAAGCTCAAGTCCATGAGTTGCCATGCTTCCTCATCATCAAGGCTACTCAAGTCTTCTTGTTGATGATTCCTTTCTTTCTTCAAAGAAGTGTAGAAGACATTAGTGAAAGATGTCTCAAGTGTCAAGACGAAGATATTAGTGAAGGGTATCTATCATCTATAGCATAAGCACTTGTGGTAGGTGCTTAGAAGTCAAGACAAGGAAGCATTAGTGAAAGGTGCTTAGAAGTGAAGACACAAGACAAAAGTGAAAGGTGTCTTGTAGATCTAGTCAAAGGCATTAGTGAAAGGTGCCTTAGATGTACATTCGATATAGTGTGTTTCGATGTACAAGATAGACTAGTATTAGATCCAAGGATATTGATATCCTTGATGATGTTGTAAAGGAGTAGATCTCCTTTGGGATTAGTCGTTGGTGTAGTGTGGTAGTAGTTCCTCAATTGCAATGGAACTAGGTGCTTAGCCTAGTACCTAATAAAGGGTAGGCGACGTTGTGAAGGTGTAGTTCACCTTGGAGTGAAAGAACTAGGTACTTAGCCTAGTACCTAATAAAGGGTAGGCGACGTTGTGATAGGATTAGTTCTCCTAAGGTGTGAAAGAACTCGGTGGTTAGCCTAGCACCTTATAAAGGGTAGGAGACGTTGTGTTAGGTGTGGTTCGGGCCTTGGTGTGCAAAGAACTCGGATTTAGCTTTGTAATCGAACCGGAAAAAGGTTAAGCGTTTACGTTGTGAAGGCTTCTCGCCATAAGGAGATTGGTGTAGTGATTACTTAACTCTAGGTAGGTGACTCGGGAGTGGAGTAGGGAAATGAAGGTGTCCTTGTAGCCGAACCACTATAAATACTTCATGCTTTGGTTTTGTGCTTCTTACTCTTATCTTTTCATTACTTACCTTTATATGCTTGTTTATCAACATCCAACACACATCCAAATAGATTGACATAAGTCGATCTAAATAGATTAAAATGAAGTTTTAATTGGTAAAACTATTCAACCCCCTTCTAGTTTTCCACAATTAGCATCGAGTTTTCTTACCAAGTTTCTTGAAGTATATTGTACTTTAAAAACTTGATACGATCCATGGTTAATTGAAAACTACAAAAAAGGTTTTTCATAAAATCAAACACCATGTTTTTCAAAACTATATGTTTGGATGTTGAAGTTGATAACCACATTTTTCTTTTTACTTTTTCATTTAATTGCACTAATCTTCTTTGTCATGTTGATTAGTCAAAGCTCATACCCACCAAGCTTTAGGAGTAGCTTGGTAACAAGAATACCTTCCTTAAGAAGGTATCTTAATCGCAAAGGAGCGGGAATCGTCCATGTGACATTGGTTGTGTCATTTGTAAAGACATTCCTAAGTGCGCTAGAGGTATGATTTGCTTTTTATTTTTTGCTTGATAATTAAGTGTGCCTATTTAGGTATTTATATGATTATCTTTTGTGCTTATACATTTTTTTCATAAAGCTTCATTAGGAAGCCTTTTTTTCACATACGTGTTTTATTTCTCGTCTAAAGTCGTGGTATATAAAACTTTGTTTTATTTCTTTTAAATTCAATAATAAAACAAAACACAATCTCAAAAAATTTCTCCTTCCCTATAAAACCCCACTGTCGATCACTCTACCAAACCCTCACTTTTTCAAATCATCCATTTTCAAAATTTTCTCTTACTCAAAAACTTCATCTTCCTCCTCATTTCATCTCAACCGAAACCAAGAAGATCTATCATCAACATGGTTTGAGACATGACGTGCTCATCGCCCTAACACTCATCGCACTTGTGTTACCTATGATGAAGTTCACATATGGAGACATTTATTTTGTGTTGTTAATCTACATTGGGATCATATACCCAATCCTTTGTATCATTCTTAGTATTGAAATGCAATATTACTAATGATCTAGTTTATCTAGGTTATTATTATCATAATGTGTTTGTCATTTCTTTTGATTTATATGTTTTATTTTCTCTCATGATACATTAGAAGTCATGTGTGCATGCTAAAAGAAAATGTAGGATAAAACATATTTCGTGGTATAAAAATGTAAAACCTATTTCTTTATCAAAACTGTTTCAAGGCTTACTACTGCATCCACGGATCCCGGAGGATATACTAACGGATCCCTTTTGTAAAGGAACCTGGGATCCGTATTATTGGAAAAACAGCTTTTCATGCAAGATTAAAAAAAACCACTATCTTTCTAAAAATAATAATCCACTAGAAAGTCAAAAACTTTAGTTTAGTGTCATTGTTGTTAAAAACCATTGTTAATAAAAATCTAGTAAAAACATTAGATTATCATAATTTGACCACAAACATCTCCTTTTATTAACTTGTCATTCCTATAGGTTCAACTATGACGCATGAATATGGGTTTGATTTTTCACTCACTAGCGTCTACACTCCGAACATCTCTCTCGAACCCAACACACCTGGCAATCATGTCCGTAGGTTCAATAATCTCAAAACCGTCACTTCCATGAAGGGCGACAGTAGACACCTCTACAATTCGAAGAAGGTATCAATACCTCCTTCCGAGCCATAGGACTAGAATGTCTTCTTGAAATCAACGAGTAGATATGTCCAAGGTTCATAATGGAATTATTTCGCTAAGTCGAACTCGTTCGTGAATTCAGGATCGCTTCTATCTCTTTGGTTTTATATCAAAACCAAAAGTTCACTCTAACCCTTGGGCATTTTGCTCATCCTCTCGGATTCCAATCATGGACAATGTGCCTTCACCCAAGATTGGTCTCTTGATTCTCTCTTCAACTTTCGTGAAGAAAATAGTCCATATTGTTCACACATACCCTTCTCGGAAGATTTAAATCGCATAATATGCAAACCTCGACCATATTACTCCGATCCAAACATTATCTTTACAAGGGATATCCGAGAAGAGTACAAGCCTCTTGCACTCATTCTACGTGAAAATGTTTGGAGTCTTAGGGGAAATCGAGAATTCTTCCCGCTTGTTGTGCTCACATGTTGTACTGTTTGCTAACACAACAACCATATTATCTCGCCTACTTCTTAAAGGCGAATGCAAATCTTCAAGGCTCCAAGAATAAACTCATCCCTTATGGAATGTTCTTGACACGGTAGTTGTCACGTACTTGTGAACAAGATGATGGAACCGCTAAACATATCCCTCATGAAGACTTTCTTCATTCTTGATTCCACCAACATTCATCAATCACATAATGATCCTTCTAGCGAAAACACTCAAGGAAACTAGTAGTATTCCAAAATAGGATCAAATCTCTTGTACTCGTGCTTTATCAATGTAATCCAACTTCTCTCATGAAATAAAACATCTTACATTTGATATCTTAGTATTAAAACTCTTTTTAGACTATCCTTGAGATATAATGCATTGTCAAGATCATTGCACACTTTTAGTAAAGGTCCTGTGCGGCGGATGGTGGATCCCAAAGATGGTACTAGGGATCCCTACTCTTGAGAACCGTGGGATCGACAAACAGAAAAATGCAATTACAAGCATTGTATTTCAAACACATTCTTAGAACACCTCACACTAAGCTAAACATAGTGTCTTAAGGCAAACTAAGTCCTTATCAAGATAGGTTAAATCTTTCCTATTTGTACATAACTCACCTAGGACACACTCTAAAAAAAAAACGCTTGTAGATCTACCGTTTCGTTTTTAATCCATTACTCTTCCGCTCTTAAACTCACACTTCATTTTCCACTTGATCCCTTACATCTAGTCCTAGAAATCTTTCGATTAGGGCTAAATTGATCATAAATCATCCTCACCTCAAAATTGATCAAAGTTGATCAAATCCTAGTTCTTTCCATCTCAAAGCCCTTAGGATATTTTTCAAAACACAATTCTAAGTCACAACCCGATCTCTAGGATCATTTAGCTTAAATTGACACTCTCATCTTTAGTGTCATCCTTGCTCATCCATTGGTACTCTTGAAAGTTCCAAATCCTTCCATAAATGACAATCATTAGCTACATCATTTATTACCTTCAAGTACTCAAGCATCCTTTCATTTAAAACACTTGGAGGTGAAACACTCAAGATGATATAGGTCTTAGATCTTAGAAACATCATTTCCAATCTTTCATAGCTGCTGAGAGACGGATCCCTAGGATTAGCCAGGCGGATCCTCTAAGGAGGGAACGTGGGATCGGATGACAGTTTAGGTCAAATCTTGCTAAAACAATCATTTCAACTCATCTTCCTAACTCAAACACTCCATCTCATCTTAAATGAGTTCCTAAGAACAGTGCAAACTCGAGTTGACTCTTGTGCATGTTAATCATCACAATCCAATGAATCCTAGTGGCTTAAGGCTTAAATGCACTTGCCAATTCCCCTAGTTTATAAACCACCCTTGGGACCTCCATAGTCATCACTCTCATTCTTACTTTCAGCCCTTATAACCTCTTGAAATCATCTCATCATGAGGAAAACCCCAAGTAGTAACTTATCCACCAAAGAACCACCCATGAAAAAGGCTCGTGTTATACACAAAATTTCTTCAACCGAATCATCTCCCATCAAACCAAAAAATGATAGAATTCTTCATCATCCAATCAAACCAATTCCTAAAAGGATTGTACCCACAAAACTACCTATGCCAAACACCACCATACCTCCTAGGCCAAACAATATCATCTCCACTAAACCATCACCATTGATTCCTAGAGCTATTTCATTTACATCCCCACTATCATCACCACACCTCTACAATTTAGAGGACTTGCCTCCTAAGTCGTCTCATCCGCTTCAGACCAACATTTTCCTCATTAGGAGGAATAATGCTACAAAATCAAGGTGTTGAATCAACACTTGCTCCGGCTCCTTTTCGCGTTTCCATCATATAATCCTATTTGGATTATAAGAAATCATCAAATTCAACCACCAGACCATATGGAAGTTGACACTTCCTTACCACCACCATCCTTCTTGGTTCCATTCTCAAATGGGCCTCCACCAATCCTCCATCGTTGAAGCTCACAAAGCCACTTCACTTGATCCTTTGAATCAAGCCATTTCATTTCATCCACCACCACTACCTAGCCATGACAAAGATTGCTATCGTTGTCAACATGTTGAAAGTTTGATACATGAAGTACGAGAAGACCAACGTTTCATGTTCTATCATCTCCTAGAACGTTTCGACGAGATTAAACCTAAACAAAACTTGAGCTAGAAGATTGTAGTGGTGTCTTAGCATCAAGCATTAGTTGGTCTAGAAATTCCTAATCATGTATTGTCTATCTTCTTATTTTTAAAGTCATGTATACCATAACTCTTGTTTTATTAAATGGAATTACATGCTACTTGTTATTTTGTTGATCATATGATTACTTTGTATTCATATCTCATTTATGTGATAACATTACTTGTTATATCACCTTTAATTAAATTGATCTAATGCGGATCCCTCAATTGCCTAGACGGATCCCTACTAGGAGGAACAGCGGGATCCGTGAGACAGGAAACTATTTTCCTACTAACTTGGACCACATTTGCAGGAAAATGTGAATTATACTTGTTTTCTAACCTTTGTTTTGTAGTTATTCAATTAACACATGAAGAATTTGACACCCTAAGGCGAGGGGGAGCTTGGTGTCAAAACAATACATTGCAAAATTACTTGCAATCTTAGAATTATATTTCATGACTTCCCATTGCAAAATTGCAATCATCTAGGGGGAGCACACCCGTCACATAGACGTAATCTCTTGCAAATTTACTTACTAGATTAGTATTACTTTCCTGACGCCATTATTTAGGGATGGACTCGTCAAGGGGGGAGTAACGACGAGATCCTTTCCCGTTACTTGCTATGTATTTCTTATTTCTTTTCTATTTTTCACACATTTTTCTTAAAATAAATGTGTTGCTTTCTTTCAAAGTTCTTTTTGTTTTGAAAAAAAGGGGGAGAAGAAAGTAAAAACTACAAATTCAAACTTTTACGAATTTTAGCTTTTCCTTAAAATAGTTTTATGTTTTGTCATCAACAAAAAGAGGGAGATTGTTAATACAAATAAGCCGTAAAAACGTTTATTTATATTTTACAATCTTCTAATGTTTTGTCGATAACAAACGTAAAATTATTTTAACGAAACAAAAGGATACGTAAATAGTTTGAGTTAATAGTTTTCTAACACACTTACGTTTTTACATAAAACACTAAAACAAGCTTAAGTGATTTTATGATTTAGATATATATGAAGTTATGAACAACAACTAGTGTTTACATATTGGGTTAACATATACTTAAACTAAGTATACTAAAATGGGTAAAAACATGTAAATACTAAAATGGGTAAAAACTAGCAAATGGTATTGACCCATAATCCATGGTTTTATATATACCACTTAACCAAGTTCATTGAATCTAGAAAGAAAACCATGAATCAACCCATGACCCATGACCCATAACCAAAAATACCCATGGGTAAAGAGGCTTCCACCGGATCCCTAGCTTTGTAGCCTGGATCCCAAGTGGAAGGGATCCGTGGGATCGAGGGATGGGATTTTTCCTCAATAAATAGCGAGCCATTTCTTCATTATTTCTCACCCCTTTCAATCCCTTTCTAACACACTTTCCCCTTTGAGTTAAATCTCACTAACCTTAGATCCAAGAGATCTATGTTTGTAGTTTTGTTTTTGTGTGATCTTTTAGGTTCCTCTTAAAGGCAAGATCACCACCTTTGAAGTCAAGCAAGCTTAAGTCCATGAGTTGCCATGCTTCCTCATCATCAAGGCTACTGAAGTCTTCTTGTTGATGATTCATTTCTTTCTTCAAAGAAGTGTAGTGTTGAAAGCATTAGTGAAAGATGTCTCAAGTGTCAGAGATCGATATTAGTGAAGGGTATCTATCGTCTATAGCATAAGCACTTGTGGTAGGTGCTTAGAAGTCAAGACAAAGAAGCATTAGTGAAAGGTGCTTAGAAGTCAAGACAAAGAAGCATTAGTGAAAGGTGCTTAGAAGTGAAGACACAAGACAAAAGTGAAAGGTGTCTTGTAGATCTAGTCAAAGGCATTAGTGAAAGGTGCCTTAGATGTACATTCGATATGGTGTGTTTCGATGTACAAGATAGACTAGTATTAGATCAAAGGATATTGATATCCTTGATGATGTTGTAAAGGAGTAGATCTCCTTTGGGATTAGTCGTTGGTGTAGTGTGGTAGTAGTTCCTCCATTGCAATGGAACTAGGTGCTTAGCCTAGTACCTAATAAAGGGTAGGCGGCGTTGTGAAGGTGTAGTTCACCTTGGAGTGAAAGAACTAGGTACTTAGCCTAGTACCTAATAAAGGGTAGGCGGCGTTGTGATAGGATTAGTTCTCCTAAGGTGTGAAAGAACTCTGTGGTTAGCCTAGCACCGTATAAAGGGTAGGCGGCGTTGTGTTAGGTGTGGTTCGCCTTGGTGTGAAAGAACTCGGTATTTAGCTTTGTACCGGAAAAAGGTTAAGCGACGCTGTGAAGGCTTCTCGCCATAAGGAGATTGGTGTAGTGATTACTGAACTCTAGTAGGTGACTTCGGGGTGGAGTAGGAGCAAGGAAGGTGACCTTGTAGCCGAACCACTATAAATACTTGCGTTGTGGTTTTGTGCTTCTTACTCTTATCTTTTCATTACTTACCTTTATATGCTTGTTTATCAACATCCAACACACACATCCAAATAGATAGACATAAGTCGATCTAAATAGATTAAAATGAAGTTTTAATTGGTAAAACTATTCAACCCCCCTTCTAGTTTTCCACAAGTTGTAAATTAACGGAACACCCGACCTCGGGTGCTTTTTGGCACCAGCCATTGTCCACCCCACAAGGAATAGCTCCGGCAAATCTCCTGGCCTAGTGGGGCACCAACCGGAGTGAGCACGAGCCAAGACTCGGACACCTGAGCTCTTATTCCACGAAGTCTCTCCAGTGTGCCCATAGGTTTTGCGGAGGTGGGTATCTATATGAAGCAAATACCAATGATGGGACTTGAACTTGGGTCAATGGACTCAAGCACAAGTACTCCAACCATTGTACTAATGCTTCATTGGTCTCAAGTTGGCATATTAATGTAGCTAAGTTGGTTACATCTTGATGTAGCTAAGATATTCCCGATATATAAATAGAGGGGGATAATGGAAAATGAATGAAAATCTTATCCGCAGCCTTCTACAAATTTTGATTGATATGATGAAGAAATGGTATCCTCTCACATCTTTCACCGTTTAGCTAAACAGCCAGGGATTGTATTTGTGCTCAACGATTTTAATTTGCCACAACGTATTTTCTTATCATTCTTCTTTGATCCGCATTATGACCCTCCCGCACTTATGTGGGTCGGGCGGACTAACCATGATTGTGTAATACCCAGGCACTCATATAGATTGCGATTAGATACGCATGCTGCGAAAATGGTCACTAAACCATTCATGCGGATAGTAGATCGTCCAAAGGAGAACAGCAACCCGCTTAACATTAAAGGTAGAGAATCTCGCCGCTTGGCATACCACAGCCTGGTCCTAAAGAGCGGGACAACTCCGCCCAAAAACATCCTCATTGTCACACAGCGAAGACAAGCTCAGGTTGACCTCACGTCCTCCCCACTCCTAAAGCTCATAAACTCTGTGGCTCGTGACCTTGAGAACACCACGTAAAAGGTCAACCATATAAATAGAGGCCTGCAGCCACTATTCAAAAGTAACACTTTCACACACTCTCTCTCTAGAACCCGACTTTTATCTCTCTAAGCTACCACTTACTACATGGGTTGACCGCTGGAACCGGATTGGTGAGACTAGGTGTTGGTTTTCTTAAGCGAAGCACAATCAAGGATCATACTTAATACAAGATCTATTTCCAAAGAGTTAGCACACACTAATCTTCATGAGGAAGCTCCCGAATTGTACTAACAAGTTGGCCATCCATGGAGACGAGTGACATAGCTGCGTTTCAAAATAAAATAAAACTCTAATGAGCAACTTGGCGAAAAACCCTTCCCATCTCCCGAGCGTTCCGCGATTGAAGCAGTGGGAAGGAAAAGTGCAAGAAGAACAATGCGCCCTAATGCGCGACAGACCCGCCCATAGGGAGTTACTCGCGAAGAGCACTACCATCGATCTTGCCCTTCATGGCGTAAAAGGTCCATCGAGAGCGGGCCGAGGTCAAAACCGTGCGGATTTCGATGATGAAACTAGAAATGAGAGATCTCGAGAACTGCGCCCGGAATACTGCCTTCGAATCTAAAAGAAAAGAGGCACCTAAAAAGGGCGGCGAGACAAGTCTAGTGCCGGGTGGATCCGTGGGAGTATTCCAAGTCGCCGGTATTGTTCTCAAGACTTCGGTCCGAGCGATGGGTGTTCTAGAAGAGCCGGTTAAAACCAAGAGGCGACGGATGTATTCTCAAGGCGGAAAAGGAAAAATCGCGCGACCCGCGAGACTTATTGTCAAAAATAGCGTGTTCTCGGACTCCGAGTCAAAAGTAACTTCCGCGAACCAGCGCCAAAGAAGCGGAAGCAAAGAAAGCGGGGCCTTGGCCCAAGAAGGTTAAATTAAACCGGAACATAACGAAGCGGTGTGACTAAAAGCGGTAGTGCTTCTGCGCCACAAATGCAGCGAGGAAAGCATATCACTGATACCTTCAGCGTGAGAACGCAGGAAGTGTCTCCTCGAAGGCGAGAAAGCCGCAGGACATTGGAAGTCCACGAAGAGCAAAGGAGGAATCACGGTGACTCTCTCCATATGGCCGTGGGCGGCAGGATCCCCCTGCCTCGTATCTGAAGTTTTAGTTCAAAAAGAAGAATGCCATTTCGCACGCCGAGCATGCGGCGGGGCCACGGGGAATCGGGAAGGGCAGCGAAGATCTTCGAGCCGTGGCAAAGTGGAAAGATGGAGCCATGCCTACATGGTGCCACATGTTCAACTCCGCGCTAACTGGGAAAGCGGCTTCATCGTACGGTTTGATGAGCTAGCGTCAGGAGGAGAGCATAAACGACTTTGAAGAGTTGAGATCAAGTTTATCACAAATCGCTTCCTCGAGGCGAAGAAGTATACGAAAAGACTACGGCGAAGTTACACCACATAAAAATGGCGGAAGGGAATCCACGGAAGCATTTGTGGGCGCTTCAAGCAAAACATGCATGTGAAAGAACCCCGAATGTATGAGAGTGTCACGACTTCGCCAGCGCGGGATACTGAACAGGCCATTAAGAAGGCTCAATCAAAAAGAGGGCACACCTGTGGAAGAGCCAGAGATGGAGGGAAAAACATCCAGATCTTTGAAAGAAAAGGGGAGTTCAAGACCCGCTTAAGGCGCGAGAGAAGAGGGGGGACAGGTTCACTCCCTCACAAAGACGCCGAGGAAATCCCGCCATGGATACGGTCAAATTAAAGCCCTCCGCCAATGTCAGCCCTCGAGTCTAGGAATAAAGACAAGTATCGTGACTTCCACAGAGAAAAGGGGCACAACACGGATGAATGCTATCAGTTGAAAAAACAGAGAGAGGAGAGTTCTGGCAGCTCGCACAAGCTGGTCAAAGAAATCAAGAACGGAGCACAAAAGAATGGTGGTCCAAGGGCGGAAGAAGGATACCGCGACCAAGGACAAAGCTCACGCCATATACATGGTCCACACTTGGCAACGGTCGGTCAAACCCAAGCTGGGTCCGGACGCGGTCTTGAACATGGAAATATCTTTTCCCCCCATATCCGGAGATGACTGGGACGACCACCCCCTGGTGATCAAGGCGGATGTAGAAGGATGCACAATTCACAGGATGTACGTGGATAACGGAAGCGCTTCAGAAGTTCTATACGAACATTGCTTCAACAAGCTAAGCCCCGACATCCGCAAAAGACTAATTCTCGCTTCACCACATATTGGGTTTTCAGTGGAGAGCTCGTGGTCAAGTAGGGCAGATTCTCTTGGAAGTGACATTGGGAGACGAAGAGAAGTCACTAGTGCTGGATGAACTTCATGGTGGTACGATATCCTCCCTACAACGGGATAATCGGACGTCCGAGGATTAGGCTGTTGAGAATAGTGCCATCCACGGCGCACGGGATGCTGAAATTTCCTACCTGTGACGGAGTCGTGACTTTGCACAGTGACAAGGTAGTCCCGGTTGAATGCAGAATGGTTGCGGAACCAGAACCCTATCATACAACCACAGAGGCAGAAGTGAAGGAAGGAGTCGCGGTAGCGATTAACCCCAGATTCCCCGACCAAACGGTCACCGTGGGGGGGGGGGGGGGTTAAGCGAGAAAGGGAAGAAGAGCCTTTGCCTCGCTCAAGAATACCCTGGACATCGCTGGGAACCCTCTGACATGAACGAGTTCCGCGACAATCACGATGTACCACTTCTGAATCGTCAGTGGAGGTACGACCCAGTACGACAAAAGAAGAGAGGCGGACCAGTGAAGAAACAAAGCCATCAATGAAGATGTACCAAGTTAGTTTTGCAGAGAATCATGAAAGAAGTGCACTACCATGGACGGTTCTGTCTAACCCTTCCTCGTCAAAAAGAGCGACGGAAGCGGGCGGAGAATGTGTGTAGACTTCAAAGATCGAACAAAGCTGTCCCAAAAGATTGCTATCCTCCGGAGATCGATGGAAGGTCGAATCCCTCTGCCGGGATACCCATTTAAATGCCTTGACGCGATACAAAGGGTATCACCGATACAAATGGCAATCGGGGATGAGGAGGGAAACAACATTCCACATAAACCAAGGCATCTTCTGCTACACCAAAATGCCTTCGGTCTAAAGAACTCGGCGCCACATACTAAAGGCTTGTGGACAAGGCGTTTGAGAAACAGATTGGAAGAAATTTGGAAGTATACGTGGACGATCTAGTCATCAAGAGCCACTCGAGAAAGAAGAAGTACTTAGAGATATGAAGGAAACCTTCACGACCATAAGGAATATCAACATGAAACTTAACCCCAAAAATGCACATTTGGAGCGGAGCGGGGGATGTTTCGGGTCATGTGGTGAGCAAGGAGGCATCCAGAGCTTGCGGGATAAATGTCTAGCATACCGTAGCCACCCTCAAGTCCCCGACAACCAAAAGGAAGTGCAATCTTTGAATGGGAAATTAGATCTCGGTCGCTTCATGTCCAAGTCACCGGAAAGGTCCCTCCCGTTCTTTAAGACAACAAGAAATGCATTAAAAGAGTGACTTTCTTATGGACAACGGAGGCGAGCAAGCGTTCAAAGAAATGGCAGACATTGCCAACCTACCAATGGTCATCGCTCCACGCCCAGAAGCCAGGAGGAGTTGATCATGTACTTACCGCGGCGTCAAGAAGGCTGTGAGTGCGGTTTTGTTAGCACAGAGGAGTGACGGCAACGGCCGGTGTACTTAGTTAGCCGTGCCCTAAAAGGGTCCGGAGATGAATTACACTCGATTGAGAACTCGGTCCTCCGGCGCTAGTATATGCATCCAGCGAGTTGCGCGATACTTCCAAGCACATCCAAGGCGGTCATCACGGACCAACCAACTGAAGCAAGTCTTGACCAAGTAGAAAAGTGGAAGAATGGCCGGATGGGCAATAGAGCGGACGAACATGACATTACCTTTCAACCCGGACGACCATAAAGGGCAAGTGCTAGCAGATTTCATTCTTTGAGATTCGGAGGAAGAAACTCCCGACAAGGAAAAAGACAAGCAACAATACCGGATCCGTGGAAACTATTCACGGGCGTATCTTCATGAATGGAAGGGCGGATCGGGCTTAATCCTAACAAACCCGGAGGGACTGTGGAGTTCACATATGCTCTGCGTTTTGAATTTGAGGCATCCAACAACTTGAAGCACGAGGCATCGATCGCGGGGATCGAGGATTGCGAACAAATGCTGGGTAAGGACTTATCGGCAAATGTTGATTCCCGCCTTGTGGCGAATCGATAGCGACGGACATATGAGGCAAAGGAGGAAAGCATGGCGTGCTACTTGGCAAAGGCCAAAGCGTTGATTGAGGGTTCGGGACGTTCAATCGTCAGAGCCAGCTTCCGGAGCCAAAACAAACAAGCAGCGCGCTAAGCAAGATTGCATCCACCAGCTTCGCCACCGACAAAAGCAGGTCTGGTGGAAGTCTTAAAAAGAAATCCATCGAAGAAAAGGAGGTCGGGAATGCGTGGAGGAAGCGGGGATACGTGGATGACACCCCTGATCGAATATCTAAGGGATGAAATACTACCGGCGGATGACAACAAGGCTAGAAAACTACGGATCAAGGCAAGGCAACACCGTTGAGAGCGGAATCCTATTCAAAATCTTTCCTAGAACCGTGGCTCCG
Source organism: Chrysanthemum makinoi (assembly GCA_910596185.1). NCBI lineage: Eukaryota > Viridiplantae > Streptophyta > Magnoliopsida > Asterales > Asteraceae > Chrysanthemum > Chrysanthemum makinoi. Next base: position 373,841,619 of record OU343224.1, on the reverse strand, counting down.
ATGTGTAGGCCCCACCCAAGCCAACTACGTGCTGCGAGAGATCCATGAAGGGTCGTAGCATGCATTCGAGCCCAAGGGCGGTAGTAGCCAAGGCAATTCGGTCCGGATATTACTGGGCCGCGATGCACAAAGACGCCGTGAGCTAATGTAAGCGCGAAGATTGCCAAGTCCACCGCCCCGGTACCAAAGAATCCGACAAAATCGACCCCAATCACTTCTCTTGGCCTTTCTACAAGTGGGGTATAGATATTCAGCGGACCTTTCCGGACCCGGAAAGGTGAAGTTTATGATTGTAGCGATAGACTACTTCACCAAATGGATAGAAGCTAAACCCTTAGCCTCCATCACAAGAAGACAAGTGAAGAAGTTCGTTTGGGACAACATAGTCCGCCGATTCGGCGCCAGAGAGATAGTATCGGACAACGAAAGCGGTCGCGACAACCCATTTAAGGATTGGTGCGAAGCTCAACATCAAACAACGGTTTGCGGTCAAACATCCATAAATGGGCTGGTAGAAAGCGCGAACAAAAGTATGGGAGAAGGCATCAAAGCAAGGCTGGAGAAGGGAAGCAAAGGCCGGGTGGAAGAAGTGCCGCGCTCGGGCAATACGTAACCATGATCAAAAGCGAGCAACGGGAAACCCCATTTTCTCTACATATGGCAATAGGCGGTTATCCGGTCGAGATTGGAATGCCAAGTCTCCGATGTACAACCGTGAACCAAATCTCCAACGACTGAACCTTCGCTAAATTTGGACATCCCTGGAAGAAAAAAGCCGCCTGCCATTGAAGAAGCAGCAACAAAGCAAGGATGGAAGGATACTACAATGCCAAAGTAGATAAGCACTGGCCTTATTTTGACCCGGAGAATTTGTCTACCGCACGACGAAGCTAGTAGGCGGAGGACATCGGGAAGCTTGGCCCAAAATGGGAAGGGCCATATGAAGTGATTGAAGCTCGGGAATGGAGCGTGCAAGCTCGAGGCTGGATGGGAGACACTCCAAGAACATGGAACATCCGTAACTTGAAGAAATGTTACATCTAAGTGTAAGTAGGTTTTCCCCGTCCCTTGTAAGTTGATCGGATCAGTCCGGACAACAGGGAACTTCTTTAAATTTTCATGTTTTTTATTTCTATTGTAATATTTTCTAATTAGCAATGAAACGTAGATGCCTGGCCCGCTCTACAAATTTTCCAAAACAAAGATTCAATCACATTTTCACTTTTGCATCTTTCGCATATTTCTCACATCGCGACAAACGTGTTGCACATAAAGGATGAGCAACCTCAAAATTGACTCAGGCATATAAGTGGTATTGCAAGCCCATTGACCATTCTCTGCTACCCCCGGACTCCCAAAGCACGGCCAAGGGTACAACTCAAAGCCGGAACAACTAACTTACAAAAAAGTAAAAGAATATGTGCGACCAAGTCCAAAATATTTCCATTAAGTCGCAAGATTCTTTACAAGTACGAGGGCATACCGGATTACAAAAAAAGGCAGCGATAACCGCTGACCCTAACCAAAACCAACAAAGTTACAAAGCTTCACAATAGATTGAAAAGGCGGCATAGTCTAAATGCAGCATAAAAGACTACCTCAAGCATCCCCAACACGATCAAGTATACTTGTGTCGAACATGTCATCATGAGTGGATTTTTCCTCTTCCTCTTTCTCATCCTCCCGGTAGATGCAGTGATCGCGAGGGGGTCGGACGAGGAGATAATCACCATGGAAGGCTCCCAGTGGGAGGTAACCGTGCTCAACCTTGGAAACAATTAGCTCGGGGTTCCAAAGTCAAACTTCTTACCATACACCCGATTCTTCTCTCTTTATAAGCGGCAATAGCACGGGACGTCGGGTAATGGTTTGGAGTAAAGAGTGGGGAAGCGCAACCTCTTCGCCGAGGGGAATTGAACACGAAATCCCCGAACCATTGGTTCGCTCCTCCTGCAACACCAGTTGGGACATAAGGAACTCCAAGGAAGAGTCCTTGCGCCCAAGAGTCGAAGGGGAAAGGAACATCGCTTAGGCGAATAACAACCTCATGTAAACCTCTTTCACCCGCAGATTGTAGGCTTTGATATGCTCCAACTTTAAACCCTTGGAACCATGAACAATGCCCGCCTCTAAACCTTGCCTTAGGCCCTCAGCAATGGCCTTACTTATGCAATCTCCCAACCGTGTGCAGGTTCCTCCGATTGTTTAAACCTCCATACGCCGCCCGGAAACCATGCCCGATTACCCACCGTTTACCTTCAATAGCAAGAAGAGTGCTCGGGAACAACTCCTCATCGAACTTCGCGGTTCAACTTCGCTAACCGTGATCCAATTGCTGGGCAGTATCATAGGTGCTTTGGACCTGCGTGCTGCGCTCCTTCACTTCTCCTTAAGAGAACCAAACCCCTTCACATGTTCTTTAAGATCATCGCAAACGGAGGTAAGTCCGGTAACCTTACCCTTCAATTCAGTGTTCTCAACGGTCAAACTAGCTCATCCTCGGAGCAATCATGCCTTCCAACTGCGCCACGCTCCGTAACTTTTCACCTCCCGGACTCGGACTCAAGCAAACCAACACTCATGAAGCCCCTAGCCTCCGCAACCTCGGTCTCCAACTCCTCAACTCTACCCTTCAAAGCCTCAACCTTCCTATCCCTCCTTTCGAGCCTCTTGTTGGCTTGTTGGTCCGGTTTAGTTCAAACTCGGCACCGCGAAGCGCCGAAGACATGCAAGTCTGCAGGCATGGTCATAGTGTTATCTGCCTCCAAAGCAAAGTCTGTGTGGGCATATTATGCATTAATATAGCGATACCGGAGTGGCAAGATTATCCAAGATACTCGGACAAACCCAACCATCGTTCATACGACGAAATGCGTTGGTAGGGAGCCACTTGGGGACATATACATTCTTGGCTTCCGCCGTCTCCACAGATAGAGACTCGTAAAAGTCATCATCCGAGGCAGCAGGGACGATGGACCGACAGTCCTGGCGGAGACTCAGCTCCAAAAACACTCTCCTGCTGCAGTGGTGGTGGCTGGGATGGACCAGACATCTCAGCGTCCAAATCTTCTTGCGGGGCGCTAGAGGATGTTTTTGAAGTCGCATCCGGATCTGACTGCGGATGCGGGGTGGCCTCGGAAGAAGCAACAGTCGTCTTCAGTAGCCGGGGCTCGGAGTCGGATTCATCACGAAGCTCCATAACGGGAATAGGCCCCGCAGCAGCATCACCTACATAGCCAAGAAGCACTTGGGTCACTCCCCCATATATATATATATATATAAAAAAAAAAAATGATTAGGCAAGACCATTACCAGCAACAGACCCAGAACCTTGCTCTTGCGCGGGAGTAACTCTCTTTTCTCCTTTGCTTGGCGGGAACATCGTCCCGACTCTCTTCTTCCCGTCTTCGCGGCTTTAGCGGCGCACATTGTCCCGCGGTGGTTCCTTGGACCGAGTAAACAAGTTATCGAGGGCTCTATGACACGCCCAACGATTTCATCTTGGAGCATCTTTTCCCTCTAGCAAAGTTCTCTCCGGGATGTCACCTCACGGATCCGGCGGTTGATAAAGGCAAATAAAGACATCTCGCAAAACAAAAGAAAAAGAAAAAAGGCGTTAGTAACTAAAAGAAAATAGAAGAAAAAGACAATAAGGCAGCAAACCCAAAGAAAACCCACCCTCGGTATCCGAGCCATAAAGTAGAGGCGGCGCCGTGCATCATCAGGCGGCTAAGGCCAATCCGCAAAAAGGCTCAGGAAATTTTTAAAGGGAGCACGCTGGTGTCAAGACGACGCAATAACTCAAGGTCAACATCGCCATCGGTTGGGGGTGGATCACGGTCCATCAGAGACCTTCTCATTCCATGAGATAGCCAAAGGGAAACGTCGTCGATCAACCCAAAAGAAATACTCCTTCCAATTCTTCAGAATCCAAGGGGCGGTATAACAAACGGCACAATCAATGACTTAGGACCCTTCCGCTTCTCAAGGGTCATCCAACCATCTTTCATCCCAGAATAATAAAACTTCCTAAACAAAGACACATTGGGGGTTCCACCATGAGCAGCGCAAAGGATCTCAAAGTGACTAATCCTAGCGGCCAACACGGATAACTGCGACAGATGGATCGAAAATACTCCAAAACTCTACGAGGCAGCGGAAGGGTATCCTAAAATTGCGAATTCAAAAATCTAGTATATACTCCTATTTTACCCGAGGGCATCCTTTATGGTATGATCGGGACTAGGAAGAAAGAGGGTGGACAATAGAAGGGATATGGTATTTAGAGCAAAAATCACTAAGATCTTTCTGTGATAACTTACAAGTAAAATCGCTTAGAAGTTTTTTAGCCATGGAACTATAATGAGGGAGAAAAACTAAACTGAACATTTAGGGGCGATTACTGAGGAGCTTGATAGGCTTTTTCTTTTCTTTTTAAGCGAAGATGAAATGGCGACAATAGCCAAGAAAGTAAAAAAGAGGGGTATTTATACTCTTTTAGAAGTGAAACCAACAGGCCAATCGAACGGCCGAAGAAAAACGCCACGCGTCTCCGGCTGCGAACCAACGGTCCAATCGCTTAGATCAGCGGACGAGATGGGAGCGAGCCAAAACGTCTTATCGGTCCGAAAACAGCGGTTGGGCGTTCGCGAATCCCAAGGGACAGTAACGCTTATCGTGGCATGGTAGTGGAAAGTACGGTCAGCGGTGATCAGGATCATCCACGGAACATCCAACCCGCTGGTGAACGGAACAACTTAGTCTAGCAGCGCTTATACTGGACCAACAAGCACACTAGACTGGGGGGACTTGATCACGTATGACCCTCCCAGCACTTATGCGGGTCGGGCGCTGACTAACCATGATTGTGAACGGAACAACTTAGTCTAGCGGCATTATATCGGGGTCGGTCATGCGGATTAGATATCGTGCAGACAATGGTCACTAAACCATTCCGCGATAGTAGATACGTCCAAAGGAGAACGCAACGCGCCCAACATTAAAGGTAGAATCTCGTTTCAGAAGCTTGGCATACACGTACTGCGGTAAAGGAAAGCGGACAACTCCCGCCCAAAAACATCGCTGTACAAAGCAACGAGACAAGCTCTGGAGTTGACCTATCGTCACTCCCCCACTCACAAACTCATGGTTTCGTGACCGAGAACACGCGGCGAAGGTCAACCATATAAATAGAGCGCCTGCGCCATATTCAAGCGGTAACACTTTCACACTCTCTCTCTAGAGCTGACTTTATCTCTCTAACTACCACTTACTCTCGCCGAAAGGAACCCGGGTGGGGTTGAGTTGGTTTTCTTAGCTTGACTTCAATCAAGGATCATACTTAATACAAGATCTATTTCCAAGGTTAGCTTACACTAATCTTCATCAGGGGAAGGTGAATTGTATTAACATTCTTCTTTTTTAATGTAATTAAAAGTGAATCAAAACTGTTTTATTTTGATTACGATGATTCAAGAGTTGGTCTCCTCACCTTGGAACATTAAACTTGCTTACCAAATTAATCTTTGTTTTTCATCATGTAAAAAGATAGGCCTTTATTTACATGCAATATTAGGCTTAATCTTTAACAGGTTGCATGCTTAAAGGTAAAAACAGAAGATGCCTTAAGACGTCTAAAGTTATTTTTTTTAACAGTTGCGATTTCATTAAGAACTAGCAAAAAGCTAGAAAAACTAAAACAAATTACAAAAGGCATGTCTTCTTTAAGGTTTTTTGTTTTTTTTTTTTTTTTTTTTTTTTTACAATCGATCTTGATGGCGATGATGCAATGTTGATTTGTTGTGTAATACTACATGCACAAACACACAAATGAAGTCTGATATCAAATTTCTCTCTATCCCATGACATATATAGTTCCTGATGTGATACAAAATGTGCCAAAAGAAAATTCACAACAAATATTATAATTTTTTTTTTTTTTTTTTTTTTTCATATTATAAGGAATATGAAAACAATATTTTCTCATAAATTAATTCCAACTTCTCCAAAATATTTTCTATGCTACAATAAAAATTATGCAATTAAACAACCACACTGATACAATTAACAATCTAGGTGGGATATAAGCTCGATTCAAAAGCGCGTGCTCCCCAAGAGTTGGAGGTGGTGGATGTTCCCGGGAGAAGGTATTGGAGATGTTCCATTTAGGAGTGGTGGTGGTGGAAGAAGATGTGGCGGGCATTGGTAGCATTTGGTAAATATTCCAAATGTGTCGATTTGATGTATAAAGTTTGTCATGCTTGCCCAACCTCCAAATCCAAATCCAATGATGAATACCCACACAACTACAAAGACGTTGATGGTGTATGCGCCTACCCATCGTCCAAGGAACTTTGGTGGTGGCTCTACCGCGTTCTGCACAGTAAAATAAGAACGATTACACATTTATACGTAGTACAGAGTTAAAGACTGATAAATGGATGTATCATTTAAGGGTATGGACGTGCATACATACCTCTCGTGCAGCTGGTGATCTAAAGACAAACATGTGAGCAAGAGCGGGGATGATATAAACTGTGAAACTAACGAGAAGAGATCCAACGGTGGAATTAATAGGTCCAAAGAAGGGAAAAATAATAGCGAGAAACCAAATGGGGACAACCACAGGCAACCGAGCTGCAGCACGCTTGCACATGCTCTTGCAATCGTGCATCCCGATTGCTTTCTCCCACACAAAGTATAAAGGAGTGCATGCGAACCCAAATGTTATAAACTGTAACACGTGTTGAGTTAGAAAATTTCATTAAATTATAAATAAGCATAGTATGCTAAAAACATACGATAAATGTGTTTGTACCTGATGAATAAGCATAAGGATAACGGCCATGTTTCTCCATGGGGATCGTGGGAGGAGGGCAAAGGCATTGGAGTGATTAAGTAGTGAGTCTCCAAACGCCCAATAAACCGCTGTGGCTGATGGAATTGTAAGCGTCAATACATACGCAGTAGCCCATAAGTAAATTGCCTTAAACTTTTGTGGCTTCCACATTGCATGCATGATTTCACTGTCCAACAAGAAGAGTTTCCATTAGTACTCATGTTCATTTAATCAATAACACAATACAAAAACAAATTGTTGGTACTAGTTTACATCCATAGTACGTCTATGTTGATTCAGTTTATGTATTAAAGTTTTCTTTTTCTCAAATCATGTTTCACTTTGTTAAAAGACTTGTTGACAATTGGGCCATATGTATAAGCCCAAACTTATTAGAGAATTTATGTAATAGTATGTATTACATTTTTAATAAAATTCTCATCTTTTAGAAATAAATCCATTACAAAGTGTTCATAAAAGATGGGTCGTTTTCTAAGTTGAAAATAACAAAAGGGAGTAAAAAGACAGGAAAGGGTGTCCCAAAGAAGCTTTATGTCACCCATGCTTGTGAAAGAGGGTATAATTGTAACTCAACATGTTTAAACTGGCCTACTTCAGAAAAGGGTGCTGCTTAGATGTGGGTGTGTGCACAGTGATTTAGATAAGGACTGGTCAAAATTTTGGGAATCTTAAGATTTTTTTTTTTGGTAAATTCATTGGATCATATGGTCAGATCATGTCTCATAACAAACAAAAGCCCAAGTCATTTTCAAGATAAAGAAACTATATTTATATAAAAATTTATAAATTAAAAAATCTGATCATACTTGATTTGTACCAACATTGTATAATCTCAGATTTTCTGATTAGCATCTATAAATGACACTTAATACCACAGATGGACACAGGATTTTTGGATGTGTGTTGCACAAATTTTTTAAGAAAAGTTTTGCAAAATTTTTTCGATCATAAGTACTAAAATTTGAAACATAAAGAAGATTTTATAAACCGAAGTAGACTAAAATTATCGGGGTCAGCAATATTAAAATGCCGCTTTTCCAAAAATTACAATTTGTGACATAAAATCGCGGTGTTAGCCCGTCACACATTTGTAACATTCGCTTCGGGAAAGAGCCGTTTTCAAGTAGTGTTCGATCACACCCACCCTTCTGGGTCCGTCTCCTTGATTAATACATACCCTCCGTCCTATTTTTATCATTCCGCTTGGAAGTTTGATTAACTTCTTTGTTTAAATTCGACACTTAATATATTTATTGTTATATATACTTGATGAAAATTATACTAATGAAATATACATTTAAAGCCCAATACATTCATATATTTTTCATCAAGTATTATATAACACAAACAAAAATAATTATTGTCAAAGTTAAAGAAGAAAAAAAAACTCCTCAATAAATACCATAATTTATTGAACTAGTATTTGATAGCTATTGACTAGATTTATTGCATTATGTATAATGATCAGCAATTGTTAACATTTATCTTGGTCATATGAAAATATGTATAGTATAAATCTAGTTAATTTGAATGCATTGTTCTCAATATCACATCACTAATAGCTTGAAAATGACCTTTTTGCCTCTAAAGAATCTTCAATTCATTTTTGTATAAAAGCAAATGAAAAAAGTTGAAAACAAACAAGCTCAAATTACTATCAAACAAGATGATAACACACACTTAAAAACACAAGTGATCATGCTAAATGACAGACAGTTGTATCCATCTAAACTGAATAAAATAATAGAGGGGTGCATTTTGGAAATAAGGTAAAAGACAAGGGGGTGTTGTCTTACACAGTAACAGCATGTCCCCCAAACGTGTAAAGAATGTTTGTAGCCCCCGTGAAGTATAGAACCATCTTTGCTGGTCCTGTATGTTTCACCCCTTCCACCTACAAAAATAACATTTTACACCCCTTATAATTTAGCTAAACAATCATCTTATGGTTTCGTATATTGTCGGACGAGCCGGCGACCATTATGCGCATTCGTGCACAAAATCTTTTGAACCGCAATACTGGAAACACATTTCGAATGACCAGGTGCATTTAAGATGCATTTAGGAAAAATCAGTGTTTTTTTCAAAAGTTAACACTACATCGAAAAATCCATAGGGTTCCGCACCCGCGGGAACCCCTAGCTCACCCCCTGTATATTGTACCATGTGCACACAATGATCATCTTATCTTAAGAAAGTAAACATTATTAGAGTACACGGCGTGGTACTTTTCTCGGCGTTAAACCTCAACAATGTCGGTGTTACCACACCTGACGTTATGTACAACGCCAGGAGTGTATATTTGTGTTTTGTGGTTGTTTTAGTGGATTCGTTTTCACGGTGTTAACCATGCAGATCATGCATATTTTAAACAATATAATTATGAAATTTATGTATTATGACAATCTTAGCATAAACTGTTACTCCCTCCGTCTCCAATTATAAGTCCAGTTTGATTTTTTCAAAGTCATTTTATACCAACTTTGACTTTAATTATTTCTTTCAGCGTTATATAATACTTGTTGTAAAATATATAAATGGATATGTGATTTAAATGCATTTTCATTTGTTTACTTTTTATCAATATTATATAACACGAAAAAAAATAGTAATTAAAGTCAAAAGTCGAAAAAAGACTAAAAGTCAAAAATGGATTTATAATTTGGGACGGACTATGAAGAAAAAAGAACAACTTGAACTACTAGTGGTAGTAGTAGTTTAGCTGTTAAGTTAATACTTGATGTACAAGTGACTTAAAGTGTGTCAAAAGTACTAGATGCAATTCAACTACCATTAGTAAAATTGTTAATGAATCGAGTACAAGTCGTTGTATAATAATAAAGGTACGTAGAAGACGATAAGAACCTGTCCATGGAGTATTGATGCGATCGTTAGGTACCAAGCAGTGTAAGTAGTCATAATCAATCCTAGAAACGACCATATTCGGTAGTTGTGAAATGACGGGATAAATACTGTTGTCGCGCAGCATGCACCGAAGATGTATGTCCATGTCCTCTTGTCTAGATTGTCATTTATGTAATATATGTTGCTGCGAAAACAACAAATCGATCATAAATCATTTGATGAGTTGTATGCAAAATGTAACATTATAACATGTTAAGTACAATAACTTGTTAATCGCGGGCCATTAGGTCCATACGTGTGAAAATAATGTGTCGCGACTTATCTTGGTCTGGTATGATTGATAAGTATTCGATATATGATTTGATCGATCCAATAAGCAATTACGTGTGCTAATAATGGACAACAAATTGTTATTAGCTTTTGTTGGTACCTAGCACAAGCTATGAGTTGAATCACAGATCCGAATAGAAGGAAGGTGCAATTAAATCCCAAACCAACATTTCTCCAATGTCTCCCAAGCAGTCCATCAAGAACTTCAAACCACTGCAATTAGACAATAATCGCACATTAAATCCAACGAAAATGAGTAAATAATCCTTGTTTATTTAGATCTAAGAGTTTATCTTAATCAAAACAATGAGAAAGCGAATCTATGCATATGTACAAATGAACATATACATGTGCTTATAGATGCAAGTATCAAGCATGGATAATATATACTATACACCAAAATGAACATATACATGTGCTTATGATTGTAATACGTAATGTACCTGGATGACATGGTTTCGGAAATCAGTCTTTTCTCTTTCTTTTCTAGTTCTGTATTCGACATAGAGAATGCTAATGAGATAAGCAGTCCAACTGCCCATCAAACCATAAAAGATTTGGAACAAGATCCCCGAGAGCATTCCTAGTTGTGAAAATGAGTATGGTAGTGTAAGCAACACTTGTGCCACCTGCGCATTAGAAGATCACGACGCATAACTAAATAAAACGTATGAAATCATAAATTACTTATAAAGACATCCTTCCAAAATGGTGATTCAGGAAGTTGTCGAATGCTTAGACAATTGTTTAGAAATGCTCACTATAAAAGCATTAAAAGGTTTGGATCTTTCGTCTCATACAATTCTCGCACCAAAAGAGGTGCGGAATTAGAATGGCGAAGAGACAGGTCTGATCTATTACTGGTACATGTTTACATGCATATTCAAGATGATAATTTTTTGAGACGTAAAATAGCAAGATAATAAAAATAATAAAAATTTGGCGTGTACTAAAAAACATTTTCTAATGATAATACATGATCATGTGCCCGACCACTGCAAAAGTTATGTTATTATCCTCACTAGCCCAAACAACTTGTAATATCTTTCTACTTATATTGACTTTTGAACCATTGTGCTTCTCTTTTGCAAAACTTTATTCTTAAAGATGATAATTTGAAAATGAGTTTTGCTAACCACAGCCCTAAGGGTTGTCGTTAAGATGATTTGTTTTACTACAATTTGTTGTAATAATATAATTCATCCGATCACGATCAAGCATTAATCATGTATGTGATATTTCCGGGATTTTCTTCACTTTTTTTGTGATTATTATCTGATCAGAATCATTCAAAAGAGGTATTGTAACGAAAGGCTATACATGCAAAACAAAGTTTGGGGACTTAATTTCACTGTTTAGCTTACTATGAAGAATCTAACTAGGATGTTTCTAAGCATTCATGGATGTTATGGCTACTAAAGATGATAGACACTATAAACGAATGATTGATGTTTGTATAACACTGCACAACATATGAACCTGTCATAAGAGACATAAGAGGTACCTGGTTAGAGGAACAACTAAACCAAGCATCATAAGCAGAACCACCATGCCAAAAGAAGTTTGAAATTGTTGATTTGACATTTTTAGGCTTTCCTTCAACCTCCATTTCCACATAGTTTCCTGCTATAACAGTTTCCACCACCTTTTCATGACCTTCATGATCCATAACTACGTACCCTTTCTTAATTTCTTGATAACTAGCTCTAGTTTGATCTCTCAGTATGTATAGAATTTGTTGTGGTTTAATGAAACAATAGGAATTATATCAAGTGATGGTGGGTGGTGTTTGTATTTATAGATCAAAAAAGACATAAAAGAGAATAGGTGTAAGTATGTCTACATGTTGGATGTTGGGAATACTTTATAACGAAATTTATTCTTTCCATAACTGAGGACAGTGATAGATATTTAAAATCCTCTCAAGTTCATATGAGCATGATCAGTAATGTTTACTTATAATAAAAAAAAATTGGATCCCTCAGCAGCACGCCTTAATGTTTCGATTGTGAAAGAGCATTATCGGTCATGTTCGAGAGGATGTCAATCCTATATTTATATGAAGAGAATTCCACAAATAGCCATGTCATGTCATTATTTGTATTTCTTATTGTAAAACCTTTTTGATCCTAGCGTTTCTCTTTTATGAAAATCTAGTTCATGGGTGACATTGTCTCAACAAAAATTGTTATGTATATGGTTTTGTGATCACAAGTATTTCGTACAGATTAATGTCAAATGAGATATAGTCTACAGGCGCACAAGGATTCCCCCACCCTTGTATGGTGTTGTTGTAGTCTGTCACAACTATTACAGTATGTCTTGTTTTGGCTTAACTTGTTACCGTGTATTTTATTTGGCAAGTCGGTTTCGATTTTTGCCCATTATGTCGATGTAACTTGTTGTGTTCAAATTACCTCCATTTGTGAGGTGTGAAATGTTATCTCTGTTAAAAAAAAATACAGGCGCACAAGGCCTCCAGATTATATGCACCTCCAAACTTAAATTATTGACTTACTACTTTCCTGAGAATCATATACCTTAATTATACAATAGAAGCTTGAAATCACTAAATTAAACCTTCAATCTTTATTATTTTATGTATCATAATTAGAAATCTTAAATGACAAAATGAAATAGACAAACAAGTAACTAAGTAAAGCTAATTAGTATATTATACATCAGTGGTACAAACGATGGCGTTTCGACTCACTGCTGCATGTTTAGGACCTTGATTGAAGTTCGACGTTCGAAATCTAGAAATATGTGTCTCTAACCCACAACGCAAATTTTAAGGCGATCCAACAATTAACGAATCTTAGGTCGAATTCCCCCACAACTGCTTAGAACGTGAAGAACTAGATAAATAAAACTGAAAACGAGCTCGAAAGCAAGCACAAACAAGATCCCTCTGTACCACAAAAATAAGGTAATGAACGGAGTATGACTGATTTTAACTGACTTATACCCAAAGCTCTGATAATAGGTCAAATTTAAAGACAAATATTATATCGATATGTTAATATAAAATAAGAGTCACTTTATTTTGCTTACCCATAAATTCTGCTACTAGAGACAAATTCCACCTATCCACCTAGTTGATCTAATCGGGATTAACTAAGATTTAGTAGATAAATCTACAGTCCTGTCTTTTGTTTTCTTTTCATTCAACTTTTTTTTTCGATTTCATACGTTTCATCTCGCTTCAATGGCTTACCGCTTGCTTTCTTCGCCATTTTTCATTTTCGCCCTTTCATAACAGTTATCATACGCCATTTTTACTTTTTTTCACGCTACTGCTTTCATAAATGACCGTAACTTCTAAGTTTTGGTCGCCCATTTTCTCTGCTTACGTTCTGCTATCACAAGTGATTTATGTGATATTCGAATATCCTTGTGATCTGAATCCGATCACTTTGTGATTTCCAAAAACACGTGATATTTTGTTAATATCACTTTGTGATATTCTGAATATCACTTAGATTTTGTGAATATCACAGATATTTTGAATATCAGATATTTGAATAATCACTCGATATTCTAAATATCATTTTGTGATATAGAATATGAGCTGTAATTCAATATCACTTTCGCATAGATGAATACACTTTGCGATATTTCAATATCACTTTGATTTTCTTATATCATTGTGTGATATTTTGAATATCGTATGCCGGTTACAAAACATTATTGAAAATCACTTGTTAGATTTAAATATTGTGTATTCAAAGTGATATTTCGAATATCGCATAACATCACTACATCATGCATATTCAGATCATTTGTGAATCATATTCATATTCACAAGATCACTTATGATATTCACAGATCATTTGTGATATTGGTTATTATTCGAATATCACTGTGATATGAAAGATGTAAAACGCTTAAAACGGCCGAAACATAATACGGACAAAAACGTATGAATAATTTAGAAAACGTAAAAGGAAATGAAAACGATGAAAACGGACATAAATGTATGAAAACGGACAAAAACGATGAATCGCAAGGAAAATTGAAAAACGGCAAAAATAGATGAAACGATTGAAACGACGAACACATGAAAAGGAAGAAAAAAAGCGAATTAAAAAAACGTAAATAACGTGAATAAAAAAAAACAAACAAAAGAAACCGGAATATAAAAAATGCTAATTTGAAAAAATTAAACGAATATTAACAAAAAACGCTTATTGAAAAAAAAATGATTATAACAAAAACTTGAATAATTTAAAAACAAACGAAAAAAAGAAAATAACAAAGAAGAAAGAAAGAAAGAAAGAAAACAAAAAGACAAGAAAAATATGGATTTAGGTAAACATATTAAATCTTCAGATCCTCACCATAGATCAAATAATAGATTGTGAGATTTGTCCCAGAAATATCCAAAAAGATCATCTTTAATGTTTAAAAATAAATAAGGCTACATGATTTTATATAAACAGTAGACACCCTAACCCCAACTAATCAGATCGTGGCACATGGCTAACTCGTAAGCATATTTACAAAATTTCCCACAATGCTAACTAGCCATGTAACCATTTTTATATTTACAAATTTTAGGAGTTTATGTAGATACCCATGAGATACTTTTATACGTTAATGTGACATAAAATAATTATTTATTTTAATTTCGTATTTTATTGTAACATTTAGCTATTAATCAAGTTAATTCATTATTAAATCTGGTCCTAGTTTTAATTTCAACTCCCTTCCATCATCAGTAAACACAGTTGAATATTGCTTGAGATTATTTTTTGGTGAATAATCAATTGATACTACGACGGATGAGTTGTGACTTCTTTGACATTTAAACTTTTCAACTTTTTAACGAAATCACTATAAAATCAACTTTCTTTTTTATGTTTTTAAAATATTTTTTTCTCTCGTTCTCACTGGCGACAATTGAAAATTAAATTATAATAAGCGGGTATAAATATAATTTGAAGGGAAGTATGGATAACCAAAAGTCCAAAACCCTTAAATAATAAGACAACGGATGCTATATATAGTATTTCTTAAAAAAGTAAATATGTTAAAATTGTTTTAAGAATTAAATAAAATGTTCTATTTGCTTAAAGACAAACCACTAGAGATTTCATATTCGAAACATTTCACTCTAGCCCCTTTAATAATTTCTCGGTTTTATGATAACACCCTTTAGAAGCTTAAGTGTTTGTGATCTGTTTAATAAAATAAGGTTTAATTATATTTAGGGTAAATTTCATTGTGGTTCCTGGATTTCGTTTTGTTCTCACATTTGTCATCCGCTTTGTTTTAATGGCGCATCGTAGTCCCCAACTTTTCAAAACATCGCATGTTTGGTCCTTGGTACCCCGTTTTCGCTAACAATCGTTAAATTTCGTTGTTAGTTGACTAGTCAAAGGGGTATTTTCGTCTTTTCACGTACTTTTTGCTGCGTTGGTCCCTGAGTATATAACAAGTCTCACAACTCGATCATCACACTTGTTATTGTACTACCCGATCATCTTCCCACTTGTTACCATACAACCCGATCATTTTCACACACACAACTCTCGAACGATTATACAAATCTAGAACGATCTGCTACCCTCATTCTTGCAATGGCAAATAAAGATTGGAGCAAAGTTACATTAATCGAAGACATGACTGATTATCTTTATGAAAATTATAAGAATAACTGGAAGGCAGGCGATGATGTGTTAGATGAAATGTTAGATGACTTATGGAATTATGCTATGTTTAAAGGTTAGCATATTGTTGCATTATTCTTGTTTAGATTAAAATTTTGCCTTAATGACTTGATTTGACTTTTTTGTTCTTCAACTGCCCCTTTCTTATTTCGCAGTAATCTCAAATGGACCCAGTGACATTTTTCCAACCCTTAAAGATGTGTTTTGTCGCATAAATAAACCATGGAGGAAACCAAGCGAAAGCAGAATAAATGTAATACACCAAGAGATGCTCATAAGATAACATTCTTCCTACAATTTTAACGACACAACTGCGCGTTTGTGGTCTACTGCGGGTGGAGTTCTTAGGAACTGGCAGTTAAGCGCTTTCATGCGAGAGTAGTACGGCTGGGTGACCTGCCGGAAGTCTTCAAATGAGGCCACAAAAACAAAGTCGAAATCGCGCAAAGCGGACAATATTGTGGTCGATAAAGCGGGTGTTACAAGTGGTATCGATACACCCGCTTTATCGAATAATAAGCGACAATATTGTGGTCGATAAGGCGGGTCTACACCCGCTTTATCCGACCACCTATTGTCCGCTTTGCCCGCAGGCTCGCGGCTTTGTTTTTGTGGCCTCATTTGAAGACTTCCTAAGCAGGTCACCCAAGCCAGTAGATTACTCTACAATGAGCACGCTTAACCGCTGCCTTCTAAGAACTCCACCGCAGAGACCACAAAACGCGTGTGTCAGTCATTGTAAGGCTAATGTTATCTTATGAGCCCATCATCTCCAGGCCACACCGATGTAGGATTTGCCTTGGTGTTACAATAAAAGTATGCCTTTTGGTTTTTTTGTGAAATGGCAAACCTTAAACATGTGTGTAGACCTTGTAGATGTTGATTTGCCCTTTTGTTGTTGCCCTAATGAATGCATTTAAGTTAGTTTATTATTTGCATTACTAAAACTGCAATTTGATTTTAGCAATTAAGGCTCTTTACCCAATTTAACTTTAGCAAGTCAAACTGTATTACTCAAAATGTAATGGATTACTTATATACTAAACTGCTAGATCTTGTTAGAAGTCTGCATACACTTTATCAGCTGAGCTCTTGTCTTGTGTAGACCTTTAGGGGTATTTGGATGTCAACACGGTTTGGTAGAAAGAGAATTAATAGAGTGTTTGGACTTATGTATTACATCATTACTCAAACTGCAGTTTGACTCTAGCAAGTCAAACTGCAATGGGGCACACTATTGATGTTGATTTGGCCTTTTGTTTATTATGTGCATACTTGATTTATGGGTTATCTGTTAGTGTGTTGACCTATTAACTTGTAGATCAGTACTAGGAAAAGGTTTGTGAAAGCAGGATTCAAACCTTGAAAAGAAGATAGAAATCCTTGAAAAGAGGATAAAACCCATTGAGGAGGTGTATTTTTACAGAGAAAAGTATGAAGATGTGATTAAAAATCAAGTCATGAACTTGTTTCCAGTGAAAAGAGGATTGAAAACCTTGAAAAGAAAATGCAATCCTTAAAAACAGGATACAAAACCTTGAGATTCAGAGCTCCATAATGGCAAATGAGGCAAAGGTGATTCATATTGAAGGTTATGAATATGTTTCCAGTGAAGAGTATGTTTCTGATGATGTAAAAGGTTCCAAGAGATCCAGAGCTCTGAAAAGTCAAGTTGCTTCCACTTCAACTGCTCAAGCCGCTCCAAGAGATCCAGAGCTCCCAAAAGGCAAGTTGTATCCACTTCAAATGCTCAAGCCGCCCCAAAAGATGCAGAGGTTATGTTAAGGAGGGAACCAAACCATGCAGAGATCCTTCAACTTCAAAAACATTTGGTCAAGGGAAAATAGCTCCTTCAATAGCTCCCTCACAATCTCCTTCAACTGACTACCAGGGGCTACAGGAAAATAGCCATCACTGGAGTCATACTTGGTTTAAAAGCTCCTAATGCTCCTAAGTGAGATCTACAAGCATGAAGGGGCCCAAGAAGCCTTGACTTATTTTTTGTAATGGACGCTTATAAAGTATTACTTTTGTTGCTACATGGGTACATTAACTAATATTTAGAAATGCTACAAACTTTTGTTGTAAAACTTAACATCTTACTCTACTAATATTAAATATGCAGGATTGCTATGATTTCTGTGTTGTGTTAGCTTTTATTTAGAACATTTGACTTATGTTTGTTGCAAGTAGTAATTATTATAAGGGCTAATAACCTATTAAAGCATCATACTTGTTTCAAATGTCAGTTCGACGTAGCGAAAAAAAAAATATAGCTTTTCTAGACATTAAACTTGACATTGTTGTCTTCAATTGAGTATTATGACCATTTTACCCTTCCAAATTACATAAATGGTCCATGTGGGTTTGCGAAAATTGCATCCATCGTCCCTAGGCTAAATTACAAAAATAATCCTGTGCGTTTGAAAAAATTAAGGTCCATCGCGTCCTTTTTTTCAAAATTTTGTTCCATTTACCCTATTATCTTTTGTCATAAACCATACAATTTTTGTCTAAAGATTGGTAGCATCTGCAAAGAAAAAAGAATAATGCATTTACTATATACGTAAGATTCTTACATAATTGCCACAAGGTAAATATAACAAAAAGGACTATAGCAAAGCACTAACCGCTTTCTAATGGAGAAAATACATTAACACGAATCTAATACCGGTCTTACAACATGATCCGAATAATACTATTTTCGTCCAAGCAAATTTGGGATCCTCCTTATGAAAACTTCTAACAGTTACCTAACATCACCAAAACAACATGTAAATTACCAAATTCAAACCTCCCTAAGGAAAAAAGGAAGACACTTTACAGACAATTGCACCGACTCTCAGGCTATGTGGAATCGACAGTTGATGGTCCGTGACCAACAGCAACACTTTTTCATCTAATTCAACAACCATCCCCTGCATATAAACCGCAAACCCCCAGATCCATATAGTATAACATCTAATCTTTCACCCTTGATATGCCAATCGATCCCCACAAACCCCCAGATCCACCAAACGATCAAATTGAAGAGCGTTTTTTCACACCCCCGACGATGACGTCATCAAAAAATCGCCAATCATCAATTGGTGATTCTAAAAGCGATTCAGTCCAAGAAAAAGCTGGGTTTAAGGTTGGGAAGCATCGCAAACATCGTAGGAATGCTCCATAGAGCTTAATTAAGTTGTTCTCCACGCTTGGTTTTTTGAAGTTACCTCTTCTAAAAGTTATTACTTACTCGGTTACATTCCAATTACTTTTTCAAATAGCCTATGATACTTAAACTTAATCACTATAGGATTAAAGTTTGCTTGGTAGTCTATCAGGCGATTAAATAACTCCCTATTTAACAAATTGATGAGGGAAGAGCAGATTAAAGACAATAATGAAGATTTAATATATGCTCAGCCTTAAATAAGATATACAAGAAAGTGAGAAACAGAGAGAGGGATATACCTCCGGTGTCCACCTTACAGCAGTATAAACTCATCAATTGAAATGGTCAGCCTTAATTGGGTTATTTATATATTGGGACAAGGATGCAATTTTTATAAATTTAAGGGTAAAATGGTCATCACAAATTTATTTTACTCAATTGAAGACAACAATTTCAAGTTTAATGTCTAGAAGAGTTATTTTTTTGTTCGCTACGTCGAACTGACATTTGTGACAAGTATGATGCTTTAATAGGTTATTAGCCCTTATTATAACTCTAGTAATATTACAGTTTGTAGTTTGAGTGTTGTTTGTAAGTTGACTTATGAAAGTCAATTCATGCCATGAGAATTTTCAGTTTGCAGTTTTATGGGTTGTTTGGAAATGCAACTGCAGACTGCATTTGCACACTCAAACAACTGTATTGTTCAGTATAACACATTAAACTGCAAACTGTAAATTCATTTGAAATTAGTTAGTTATCAGAAGTTTGTACTTTGGTATATTCTTTCATGATCATTTTTGTAGAAAATAAAGTTAGTCAACACATAGAATAGAGGTGACTTTGATTACCCATAACAACACGGTTACAAAAGACATTATCCCAAAAGATGAATCAAGCATTTCCCAACCATGCTACATACCACAATATACAAAATACATAGAAATTTGAAATTAAACACAAAACTACCCATTATTTTCCTTCTTAGCATTATCCATTATTTTGAAAATCTGCCCAATCCATCTTCTCAGCATACACCCTTCTCCTCTTCAGTGGTCTTGCATTGCCTTCCACCTCTTCATTAGCTACAACTTTATCAACAACAACTTCAACAGCAACAGGTTCATCTTTTTCTCTTGGTATATTAACTACACCATGAATTAGTTTCACCAGTATGTTGTCTAAGGTTTGATTAATCTTTGCCCATGTCTTTATTGGAAACACTTTTTCCTGGATAATCTTGTATTTCAGCATGTCATATCTTTCCCTAAATTTACTTTAATGTAATTCACGAGAACATTGAAATTTTGTAGTTCAGAAATCCTGCTCAACCATAGTGCAGTGAATTTTTGTGGTTCATTCATGCCCTCATCAAACCAATCAGGGGTATGATCAATAACATCTTTTATAAAATCTAGCATTTTTGACCATTTGGTTCTTATTTCATCCATTTGGGTGTTGTGAATCTCAACAAAATTGG
The DNA here is from genome assembly GCA_910596185.1 of Chrysanthemum makinoi. Lineage (NCBI taxonomy): Eukaryota > Viridiplantae > Streptophyta > Magnoliopsida > Asterales > Asteraceae > Chrysanthemum > Chrysanthemum makinoi. Next base: position 373,821,256 of record OU343224.1, on the reverse strand, counting down.
TTTTCTTTTCAGCCATTTGGGTGTTCTGGATGTCAATTGTGGATGAAAATGGAAGGTGCTATGGGGATAAGACATACTCATGTGGCTAGTTATATAGGTAAAGTTGGAAGTTGTGACTGGCATGGTGGTTTGGCGGGAAAAAAGGCCAAAGGACTAATATGAAAGGTGAAGTTGGTGTACTTACGTTGATACAAATGCGAAAGTTCAGGGAATAAACAAGTATTTTGTGCTATAGGATTATTTGGCGGGGAAAGGGAAAATCCGCAAAAAACTACCATATTTGAACCAGTTAAGTACTTTCTTAGTTCCTAACGTGGAAATTCATTTGCACGAGTCGTCCCTGTCATAGTCCTTGATGTGGAAATACAGTTGCACGAGTCGTCCTTGTCCTAGTCCGTTTAAGGATTAAGGTTTATGGCACTCACCAACACAATTCTAATACACAATAGAAATTGGCAAAAAGGTTGTTGTTCCCACCAAATAACACAAGAAAATGAATGTACCCCCATTTTCATCACAAAACCAAAATGTTTAAAATTCAGTCAAAAATTTGGTTAGGATAATACCAAGTCATGCGGGTATTTTTCAAATGACGAAGCTACGTAAAATAGCAGATACTCGGGAAGGTGGAGAGGAGTCTATAATGTCGACACAAGAGTATATGAGGAAAGTTGTTGAGGATGTGGGTGAGGATGCGATTTTACTCGTGGGCCTTGGATTAGCGCGGTTAAGTTTTTGAATGCTAATGGGGGGGTTTGTGAGCGGATGTTTTGGAGATATCAAAAACTTTATCAAGGACGGGAAAGTTGATCAAGTAATTGCAATCATTTAGTCGTGTACTCTAAATGCCCTTGGAGATCTTACAGTAACTCTTAAATATCTCTCAAGTACGATACATCATAAAGTCCTTACAGAGGAGGGCTACGCAAAAGATATAACTATAGGATATGTTTTGATACTTTATAACATTTCAGTCTTTTCTTCTAAACAATCACTCCACAAGGATACAATTCTTGAAAATGCGAGTGGTGAAGGTTTCAGTGAAATTTTAGACGAAGAAGAAATAATGAAACTGGTAGAAGAAGAAGAAATGGTTGAATTGGAGTTGCAGGTAGGTGGAAATGTTACTGCTGAGGAACATCAGCTAAGATTAGACGAGGAAGCATTAAACCTTGCATTAGAAGTAGAAGCAAGGGAAGAATGGGCTAAGCAAGAGTGACTGGCTAAATCTAGGAAAGAACAAGAAGAGGATGAGGAACATGAGAGACAACTACGAGGCTTGTATGTGTAACATAACTAAAGTGGAGATAAATGCTAATCAAAACACCACCTCTACACAGTCCTCAACTATGCAAAGTGTGCAGAGTGTATGCAGAGCTACAAGTCCTTCCAAGATGAGAGTTCTACTCAACAATAGCTTAGCACAATGTAATAAGATGTAGTATTGCTTTTTAGTTAGCAGCCAACCATGTAATCTGTTTCAGATGAATGGAATGACATCAATTTTATCACTTCCTTCATTTGTATATAATAACTATTAGGATGAGTAAAATGTTTAGTTAGTTTTGTACTTGAATGAATAAAATGATTAGTTAGTCATTTGTTTGACTAATGAAATTCAAAACAATATATTTGGTTCTTGGTTAAATGAGTAATTAGTCATTTGTATTTGGATGGATAAAATGATTAATTAGTTTTGAAACAACTAATTAAATTTAAAACAACTAGGACAAAATAGACTCATTTTTTATTGTTGTCAAACACTCATTGAATGTTACATATATAAGTTTGACTAATGAAAGTCAAATTTGTTACCTACTTTAAAACCAGCTACAACACCATTTTATCCACAGGTGGAAGAGTAAACACTCATAGAGTAACTTAACCCAATTAAACCCTAAAGCTATAGGGATATTGTTATTGATCCTTTGATAAATCTTTTTACACTCATTTTTATATTGTAATTTATCTTGTTTATTAGATTTGAGGTTGTTTTCTGTTATCAGTTTTGTTATGCTTGTTAGCATTTGTGTGTTACAAATAGCATAATATTATCCTTTTAGACTCAGCAAATTAAACTCGTGTGTTATTGTAGTTGTCCACTAGTTTTCTTACACATTCCAGCCTTGTAATGTGCCTAGAATGTAGTTTCATGCCTACCCTTGAACCCTAACAAAACCAAATGTAATGTTCCTAGTTATGCATGTAATGTGCCTAGAATGTAGTTTGATGCCTACATTTGAACACTGACAGAACTAAATGTAATGTGTCTAGTTATTAGAATGTTTTGAACACTAACATAACCAAATGTAATGTACCTAGTTATGTTTTTTGTGTTTGATTATTTGTGGCGCATGTTTGGGATTACACTGAGAGGACCAAACTTGAGAACACATTAGAACCTTGGAAAGCTTTTGTTTGTGCTTGACCACAAAAGAGAGAACAATGCAGCCCTGTTTATGTTTGGCCACCAAAGATAGAACGTTGCAACCTTGTTTGTGCTTGGCCACCAAAAAGAGTACCTTGCAGCCCTTGTTTGTGCTTGGCCACCACAGATAGTACCTTGTAGCCTTGTTTGGGATAACATTGAGAGGACCAAATAAGAAAATACTGGATTCTTCTACATTGCAGCCTTGTTTGGGATTACATTGAGAGGACCAAATGAGTATTGGATCACTTAATTATATATTGGTATACCCTCAAAAGCTTTTTGTTAGATAGTAATATATCTTAACATTGTCATCAATCAAACTAACCTACCATTTCTTATTTGTAGAAGTCATACCTATTAGCTCTGATTCAAGCAGTGATGGTACTGGAATCCTACCCCAATTGCTTGCTTGCTATTATCTACAATTTGATTCTACTACAAGCTCTGAGTATCTAATTGAAGATTCTTCAAGCTCTGATGTGATAGAAGTTGTTATTCTCCAAGTTATTGAACCTCTCCCAGCTCAGAATTCTATCCTAGCTCTGCCTATCCTAGTTCAGAAGCCTATCTACAAACTCAAATTTGATCAGGATATAGTGTTAGGCCTGGCAACACACCAAACTTGGACTGCTATTTGTGAAAAGACTTTTAGACCACAAAAGCAAAAGGTTTAGGAGCACCTGGATGCAGCCAAGGCAAAGTCAAAAGGAAGATGGTGTAGGATCTCCAAATTAAGCTTTTGTGGTAGGTTATCATGGTATTTGAAAGTTTATGATGATGTTTGTAAAACTTCTTAACTTTTTATGATTGTAATTAATGATGCTAGTATAACAGATAATCTTTTGGAATGATGCAATATTTGATGATACTGTATTTGACTTATGGTAGCAGTTTCAATGGTGTTATTGTCTTTTGAAAATTTGTGTTATTGATTTGTGTTAGGTTATGGTTTCTGCAAATCATGGCCTCATGATTTACATGTTTTCTGAAAATTTAAAGTTTACATATTTTCTGCAAACTTGAGACAGTCAAAATATCCAAATACCACAAACTGCAAACTTTTGTTTGTTGACTTCCTTGAGTCAAACATATTTGGTAATTCACAAGCAACCATAAATCATAAACAATTAATTAACAACCAAACTTTGCATTAATATTTTTTTTGAGGTTACAACCATATCATTCATCTAATTAACCAACTAAAATACTAAAAACATACTAAAAACATAGAAAGACCATCATCAGAAACTACTCGACTCCATTTCACTCGAACTTGTTAGAGCCACATCTCTCTTCCTTGTTTTATTTCCTTTCTTTTCTTTGTTGAAACAAAAGTTCAAGATTTTTAATCCTATTTTTTAAAGTATCAACAATTGTTAACCCAGTATCATCATCCTCTTGCTGATGATCCCTATCTTGCTCCTCCCCCACATCATTTTGCTGCTCCTCCTCATCTTGCTCCTCATCCTCATCATCTTCCTCCTCCCCTTCATCATCTTGCTCCTCCTCCTCATTAAGTCCTAAAATCTCATCATAGTATAAGTCTTGTGTCCGCAACCAATTCAGAATCCTGCTCCTCATCCACTCATCTACTTGCCTATTACGACCGTATTCATCAATGGTTCATCCCAAAAGCATCTAGGAATGAGTCAAAAAGCAAGTAGTTGTCTAACACTTTTTCATACTCTTCTTGATCATTTTGAAAGTATCCATTTTCTGCCATTGTTTGAAATTTTCTTTGTTTCGGATTTGTATGTTTGTGTGTGTTATTGGGTATCAACAATCAATACTTCTGTCTTTGGTATAAATAAGCTTTCTAGTGAAGTGTTTTAGGCAGGTAGGGGACTAAATTCGCGCCAATTTGTACATTTATGATTTGTGTAACAAGAGGAACCAAACGGTTTGTATACTCAGGGACCAAACGCGCCAAAAAAAATACGTAAAAAGACGAAGATACACCCTTGACTAGTCAACTAACGACGAAATTTAATGTTTGTTAGCCAAAACGGATACCAGGGACCAAACGGGTGACGTTTTAAAATGTTGGGGACTACATACTCCATTAAAACAAAATGGAGGACAAAATATGATAACGGGGCGAAGTTCTTGGACCAACGATTGAAATTTACCCTTATATTTATCTATTCAATATAAACTTTAAACAAATAAATAATTTAATCCCTCTTATAGTCTTATTATCAATTTTCAAACAAATAGTAATTAATTTATTATTTTCTATTTTAGTACTTCAAATTTTTCTCACATTTTATTTACGGCTTGACACATACTATCCTCATATTTTAACTTTTATCTTTTTAAACTTGCAATAGTATTATTCTAACTCTAACCTTGAATAATACACCTTAAAATGTTGTTCGTATTATTAATTCATTTAAGTTTAATTTGCGAGAACTTAGGGGTTGCATTGTCATTTTAAGTTTGTTTTGTTTTTAGCCTAAAGCATATTTAATTAAGTTTAATTTATTTATATTTAGATATATTAATACCTCTTGAGTGAGTGGCATGTCCGCACGAGCGGGTCCTTTTATCAAGAGCATAATACAATTAAAAATACTTATGATTTAAATAACAACATAAAAAAAGAAAAAGCTGTTTAACCATTTTCAACCTTGTTGACACATGTTTATCGCCGATTTGACCCCATTATTGAACATCAAATGTACAATTCTCACAAAAGTTAATTTACATAGATAATAATATTAGTATTTCAACAAACTACCATAATACTTAATCTTTTAAGAAATTGGTTATTGTAGGGATACCACGGTATCAAATGGTACAGACCATATATCGAATTAGGGGTACTGATTTTTTCCGAGATGAAAGTGGATACCGGTATTGTATCGGGACAGGATTGGGTACGATCGGTACCGGGACTCGGGTAGCTATACGTTCTTTTTTTTAAACTAAAAAAAAAGGATTTCAAGAAAACACAACAAAAAATAGGAAAAAACATGCATTTTCAAGTGATTTCAAACTGCGACATCTCACAAAACGCAACCTAACACTTAAATAAATACATCACCAAGATATTCGTAACATATTCCAAAACTTATAAAATAGGTTCGGGTTTAAATTTTGTTAGCGGTTATGAAAGATCTATAGTTGCCACAATAAGTTTTTCGAACGTTTGGTTTCTTTTCATATGTTTTACATGACTATTACTTTGACATAGAATGGGCCAAGGGGCGGTGTTTGGATAAAGTATTAATTCATAAATATGACTACTCAATTTTCGGGATTTTTTTCGGTACTTCATGCTTTGGTACCGGTACCGTATTAGTGGTATCGAATTTTTTTTGGCTCAATTCATGGTACCAATACTATATCGTGTATTAGAAGTCGGTACTATTTTAGTACGGTACCGATACAATTCCGTTTCAATACCGAAATTCGGGTCCAAATTCTCATCTAGTTTATTGAATATTCAACGGATGTCGAAGGCTGAACTACTACAATCAATAAAAAGAAAACTGATCTCTTGAATTTTGTATCAATACCACTTTACAAATGCATGGTATCAACCCAAAAAAGTGCAACGGCAACTAACAACCATTGAAATCTATATTGAAACAACTTACGATATGTAAGATACATTTGTGATGTAAATATTATGAGATAGTTAAAATTGCTGTAGTTAATTGCAATAATGGGGTCAAATATAATATACTCATTGTGTGTATAAGCGAGATTCATTTAACTAACCGGTCAGGATATAGCTATTACGATTCTAAGTACTTAAAATCGATTGCCTTACTCGCTAGCATCTACTAGCTCCATCGTGATCATGACCCTTCCCAACCTTAATGTGGTATCAAATTATCAAACCTTCACTAGCATCTATTTAGCTGGCTTTTGAGATTATTTGCACAATGCACGCTTCAAACTTTAGGCCTCTCACATTTACTCCACAAAAGATGTAGATTGCTGGACACCGATCTCGGTGCTTTTGGCACCATCATTGCCACCTCTCAGAATAAGCTTCCGGCTCTCGCGGCTTAGAAAGAGCACCACGGGTGGGAACAAGCAACTTGACCGGATCTCTTATACCACAAAGTCTCTCTTGTGTACCCATAGCTTTTGCGGAGGCGGGTACTTATCTGAAGCAAAATGCCAAAAATGGGACTCAAACTCAAGTATATTGACTCAAATACAAGAGCTTCACCCATTGGCCTCTCACACTTATTAACGATACTCACAAGTTTTTTACCAACTTGGTCACTCTGGGGATCCTCAATTGTCACCTAAAAATCGCCGCGACAAATGAACATGGCATGGGGTTAATCTTGACAAAGGACCAATTGACACTCTGGTGCAAGGATTTTAGGTTTTTTCGGATGATTTAACATTTTTTACAATCACCAAGGCTTTTGGTCTAGTGGTCTGTGAGTTTTTCACCAACGTAGAAGATATAGGTTCAAATTTAAGTCAGAAGTCATTTGTGAAGTGAAAAGTGTGGTCATTCAAAAAACATTTTTAGAATTATATCAAATCTCGATAAAAGGGTATTTTGGAACAATGATAGGTAGGGAATGAGCAACGATCGAACGGACCGGACGTGCGAGAGACCGGACCGGACCGTACATTCGGTGGAGTCCTTCGGCTTTAAACTTTGGTGATGGGTCCCGATGGGTCGGTGCAGTCAAATGGGACCACAAACCGACTTTGGCCTTGTTGGGCGGAATAGGCAGAAGACCGGACGGGCCGGGACCGTACATTCGGTCCGGTCCCGATGCAGAAGCTTTGGCTAATCGGTCCCGATGTTGAGGTCAATTCCGGGGTAGATGCTCACCTAATGATAAGCATTGGTGTTATTAAATTGTTTGAGGGGGAACAAAGCTAATAAGCAAAAGTTTAGGGAAGTGTGAAGTGAAATAATAAGAAAGTAGACCATATGATTGCAAGCCAAACGGGCGTGGTCGCTTTACAAGAGCTTTTATCACATGGCTTTATCTATTTTCAATTTCCCCCTCCCACTTTCCAAAAAAGCACAACAACCCAAAAGCCTCTTTCTTATTATTCCCATCTTCTTTCCTATTATTCCTACATTTTATATTCGCATTATAAGTTTATACTATGATTTTAATCTAATTGTGGCTACGTGGCTCCCTAACAGGAAAATGTGGCCATGTAATAGGGTGGAGTCAGGCAGTGGCGTGCTTCCTTTACATACATGAGAAACTCTATCATACTTAGACCAAGCTGGCTTGAGCATTGCTAGGAGGGTTCCTCCAATCGTGACAAGCCTTTGGTTTATACTATGATTATACTAATCTACTATGTGTGTGACATCAAATACTACGTGTGGCATACGTCTTTATAAAAAACAAAACACATAGAATGAATGCTATACATGTGTTACAATTTACAATGTTGACCTTTGGCAAGAACAATACATTTTTCGAGTTTTTGTTTTGATGGATAGATTGTCACTTCTTTTGAGAAAATGGATAATTTCTTAAGAGTAAACAATTTGCAAAAGTTGATGTGTTCTTGAAATCTTGAGTTTGGTTCGCAAAATAAGATATCTTGTGATATCATTTGGTTAGTCTATATGAGACCCTACTTTAGTATCATACCACTATGCCCATAAGAATACTCATAAACACAACAACTTGGACTTCAGTTGACATTTGCATACCTTTCTAACCAAAAATGTATGAAGTCCTTTAAGAAAAAGTACCTTCAGGGGGTGTTTGGTTTGAGGATTTCGGTATCAAGAAATAACTTTCATTCCAATTGTAGTTGTTTGGTTAGGTTTGATAGATATGATGAAAATGGGTATCAAACCTTCACAATTAGCCATTTCCAAACCCCACCAAAGCTAGTGGGTTTATAAACCCATTCTCAATCCGATACCTAGTAATTCCCCCATTATAAACCAAACATCCCCATAATATCATGATTGAAGTCATTGAACGATAGATTATTACTTTATAAAATCACTTTTTGGTTACAAAAAAGCATTTTACTGTCATCAATATACTAGTTAAGTATTTTTTTATTTTTTATTTTTTTTTTACCGGTGTTATCAACTTTTAAGAAATGTTTACATATATATATTTTTTTTGCTGACATCTTATACTTCAAAAATTACAAAAATACGTTTGTTACGTCAACAAAATATACATGTATGAATACATTTTGAAAATTCAAAACCAAATAGACATTTTCGTAGTATTTCATCTCCGAACGAAATAAATACCTACTTCACCGACATCATCCCAGCAATCCATTCCCTTTGGGAAAAAAATTTGGGGCAAATATCACATAGCCGCAATCATGATGCATATAAAAGAAATTCTTTATAAAAAAAAATGACATGTAATGTTTTGATTGGTCAGTGAGGTTACATATTATAAATGCCCCACTTCGTTGGTCATTGATAATCGAATAAATATATCGTAAAGCTGTAAAATTGCAAATAGAGTATTATTATTGAATGTCTTTTTGTGTGATTACAGCATGAGATTTCATGTTTATTAAATATAACATGAACAAGAATAAAAGACTGCTTAACAACCCTAATGCCCAAAGCCTGGCCTTGCGCCTTATCCTATCATCTAACAAACGCTAACATGAAAGTGTCTGTCTTATACATAATTTTTTACGACACATTTTATTTGCTCCTAGAAGATTAAAACGAAACCATGGTTTAGACTTCAAGCTAGTGAATGTTAATAATTTTTCAAGAAACTTTGGATTGAAAAATCTAAGATGTATGTAGCAGGGATGGAGAGTTGTTAGGATCATGTGGGCATTGGAGAAAAAGCACATCACATTATTATTTTCTTTTTCTTTTTGAAAAACTTGCATTCATAATATTGGTTCCAAAAGAAAAATGGTAGGGGCCAAATGACAAGTACTTTAATTTTCTAGACATAAGTTTTTTAGTATTTGGTAGTTTGTATCATCATTGAGATTCTCCTTTAACCTCTTACACAACCAAAAGACACCCTTATCTCTGTTACATTTCGTTGATACGATGTGATCAAGCATATTATCAATTAAATTTTCTTATTAATATATTAGCAGGGTATCCGAGTGATGCTGTGGCCAGTCTGTGGTATATTTTCATGATGTAAATGTTATGCGGTATACTTTTATTAACAGTTAATTACAAATAACAATCTTTAGTTATGGCCGTGAAATAATCCATCTCTTGTTAACAATTCTACTTAAACAAAACCTTGTTTGCTTCCTTCATTTAATCACCCTTCGTCAATTTTGGGTTGAACAGGTTAGGCCTCATAATATTTTGCAATGGTGGCGACTTGGTGGCATGACAATGATCGAGTAGTCGAGCCGACCAATCAACGGGCAACCTAATGACTTTATTTTAAATGTTTGGCAGTAGTTTGATTAGATTGTATATTGTAGTTAAATGGTTATATATTTTGAGTGAAGAGGTAGCGACAATCCCTCAAATTGTTTCTTCTTTTTGACAAAAATATTGATACAATTTTGGTGACTACATTTGGTTAATAAATCTAACAAATAAAAAATAAGGGCTAAAAACAAAACAAAATAAAATAACAACCTACTAAATTTAAGAGATACACGAATGGTTCTTATGGGCCATAACTTATACAAGATTAATTAACACAAAAAGAAATTAAAGTTATTTTGTGGTAGGCTGTAAAGAACCCAGAAAAGAGGGTCTAATTAATGTGAAATAAAAGTATATTAGTGAGTGTATTTGAGTGCTCACTAAAATCTTAATTAATCAGGATGTCTGTCACCTTGAGTTATCATTATCATTGGTTATCTTTAATCTCAATATGATGATGAACCTTTGTGAGTTTCCTTTTTTAATTCCCCTCTTTTTAATGACAATATATGCTAAGAGAATTCAAGTTATACAAAATTTATCAAAAAAATTAGTTAAATTTTATCGTGTGCTGCTGATTTAGCAATGTTATCATTATGTCAAACGAACAAAACTATCGTTGATCAAAATCGTGGGTTCAGTATGGGATTGTTATCAATACCCACAGGGTGCGTTGAATAGAAATTCAGGAAAAGAAATGAAGTGAAGAATAAAATCAGAGAATAAAATCGTAGAAATTGTTTGATTAATGTTTTGATAACAACATAGAACTGACCAGAAATGAAAATTTTAAAAAAAATAATTTTCAAAAATAATTTTAAAAAACTATTTTAAAAAAACATTTTAAAAAATAATTTAAAAAATTATTTTAAAAAAACTTATTTTAAAAAAAAAACTTATTTTTAAAAAAATAATTTAAAAAATTTTAAAAAATATTTTTAAAAAAAATAAAATTTTAAAAAATAATTTTTAAAATAATTTTGAAAAAAAATGTATTAAAAAAAAATTTATTAAAAAAAATATTAAAATAATTTTTAAAATAATTAAAAAAATATTTATTTAAAAAATAATTTTTTAAAAAAATATATATTTTTTAATTTTTAAATAAAAAAAAAAAAAAAAAAGAATCATTTCAATTTCTCACAAAATAGAAATGGATTAGCAAAATGTATCTACCTCTGAATTCTGCCATTTCTCTCATTTCTCCGTTTTTTCAATTCTCGATACCAAACAGAGAAATGGAACCATTCCATTTCTTGCCCCAATCTGTCTACCAACCTGCCTGGAGGCGTTGGTTAGAGGTATGGGCCACAAGGACTAAAAACGTTTTTAACTCGGGGACCCCACACAAAGCACTTTTAATTAAAAGCGTTTTTAGTCTTTTGTGGGTGTCCCATCTAGCAAATCTTTAAGCTTAGGGCATGGTTAGGCATAATGATCCTTTCGATTTATTGTTAGACAATAAATTAGACCCCAAACAAGGTTGTAGGCTTTGGGCTCAGAGAGTGTTTATTGTTATGTCTAATATAGTTTATAAATATTGATCAATAATCAAAAGCCTCGTCTAACACATGCATGAGTTTTTTTTAGCATATATTGTCATTAAAAAGAGGGAAAAAATAAACTACTATAATACCTTTAATCTAGCATATACCTTTATTTTTAGCATATGATGATCCTTTGTGTAAAAGTGGCAAGTCGATACTAGATCATTTTGAAATTCATACCGAAGAATAAAGGTATTATCCGATTTATTATGTATGAATTAAAGCTAAAGAAGCATTCTCAACAATAACACAATAACATCAATAACCCGTCTACGTCCGGTACATCGAACTTTACATTTCATTAACATCCCAAAAACCGCCATAGCAATAACATTAACATTCTCAACAATTTACCAAAACAACCCCCGTTTAAAGCGAAAAAAAAAAAAAAAACTTCGCGAGGCGGGGAACTACTATGGCTCGCCTGTTGATACTTAGCATTCGCCGTTATTTGCTTAGCATGTTATATAGCGTTACTATTGTTTATGCTCTAATAAATCATATTAAAAGAAGAAGAAAAAAACTAAATACAATTATATGCTAGACAAGAAAGAGTGCAACAGCCATTGTTATGTCATGCTTTTCTAGTTATCGAGTCCACAAACATTCCCTGAACAATCTGTCTCTTTTGACTTAAAGATTTTCCATTTCCTGTTCTGCCCTAATCATGCTTATAAGTTAGTAACTATGTCTTTTTCTGAATACAATTCAAATATTTTCATATCATTTTGACAAGACAACTTTTACAATATGTTTGAATCGCGTTAAAAATGTTTGTGCAAATGCAAAGGCGAAGCGGGACACAATCAAGCAGGTGCTATTAAAAATAAATAAGATCAGAATTATAATTTTGTTCGACTAGATGCATGTAAGAAAACTCAAAGGATTTTTTCATAAGTTAGTTTTTCGTCACAAAATATATGAGTGTGTCCTCGGGGCCCTCTTATTCCCTCCCCTATAAGCAAAAGACTATGGATGCCGTTCTTTTTTTGGGTTAAAATAGTTTGTGAACGATCAGTTCAACTTCAAGAAATAGATGGTATGTATAAATAGTTATGATTAAGGGTATACACTTTTTTTTTCCCCTAACTTTCAATGAAAAAAAAATAAAAATAGACTTGTACTATTGTTTGTGACATACATACATCATTACCCGCAAAGGAAATAAAATGATTCGGTCGACATGAAAATCTATACTATAAACGTATTCAAATCGTACCTGGAGTGAGCATGACTACATGAGTGAAAATATAAAGTTTTGTGATATTGATTGATTAGAGTTTAATGATGTCGATAATAAGTATGAAAATAATTGACAGAAAAAAACCCAATTATCGAAAAAAATAAACAATCGAAAGCTTTCAGAAATTTGTGGTGTCAAATAGGGCTGAGCAAAGGTTTAAAACAGAACCGAAAAAAATTGAACTCGACCGACAGCCCGTCGGTTCGGTTTCGGTTACAGGTTTTACATGATCTCGGTTTCGGTTTGGGTCGGTTCGGCTTGAAACCGACAAAAACATAATAAAATACACCTAGACTGACAAAACGAACCGAACCGAAACGACAACATTCAGTTCAGTTTCGGTTCGCGTTTTTCATGGTTTTCGGTCCTCGGTTTTCTCGGTTCGGGTCGGGTCTGTTTATGACCGATGCTCAGCCCTACTGTCAAATAAGAAACATATTTATTTGCTATAAACACATACTCCGTATCCTTACTTTTGCGAGATTGGGTATTGTTGTCGTCGTAAATACCTCGTACCATTTATAAAACAACAATTTACCATTTTGGTTACAAGATTGACTTGTCAAAGACTAATTAGGGTAATTAAACTTAATTATCTCAGAGTTACGTCATGTTTAGTAGTAAAACTTAAGAATGTGATGCAATCTACCTAGATTATAGTTCGGTATGAATGAGATAAAACATGCGAATATCAAAAGTGAGCTATCTAATGATGAACAATGAATCACTAAAATAATTGATGTTTTCTACATAGTCCATTTTCATGACATCTAATGATAGTATCGTAACTTTTAATGCATGGATCATAAATAAGTTAGAGTAAAGAGATTTGCTATACACAAGTGTTCAAAATCATATAAATCAAGCCAATTTGTTTAATGCTAAACAAACTAGGTAGTATAAAATGATTGATTTACAACTATGATATAGACTTGATAGTTGATAGTTGATACTGCCAATACAATAATGTCGAAAATGAATGTTCATCTTTTGCTCCTTCGTTCCAACTCCTTCCTTTATGTAAAGTGAGTGAACTTATCGAACTCAAAAAGATATATATGGCTATAACAAACTGTACATTGTATGCAAAAAGTGAGTGAACTTATCGAGCTTAAAAAGATAAGGCTGTAACGGATTGTGCATTGTATAGTAAAAGTTACATGTAATCTGTTATAAACATGATCATTTCATCGTTCGTAAAATGAATGGACTTCTTTTATCATCTTTTACCCGACAAGCCCTGAGATATGCTCGATTACTTATGGTTCTTTTCGTATGATGACATTTCGTATAAGCATGAAAACAAGAATCGTGTAGGCTTTAGCATGCATGTAAAAGGGTCTTTTTATGTTTTCTTTACCCTACATGTATCAATAACTTGAATGATGGTCAACTCCATTAACAAATGCACAAGTTATTGAGTTTTTGCAAAGACATTTGTCCAAACAAACACTATGATTGTAAAATGCCCTTTTTGCCCTCCACTATGGGAGCAAATTTTTAGGATTCTTTCAGAGCAATTAGAATGTTATAGCACATCAAGAGTTCATGTTGATCATTTTAAGGTTTAATGATTTCAACACTTGAAAAACTATACCTAGTGTGAATTATTGTTTCTAGTTTGAACTAGTTTTTGCTGTTGATTCATCTTGGATGACAAAGTTCAGCTAGAATTTTGGTCACGATCGTGACCGGCGTAATATAGCATATTATCTATCTCGACCCACCAGCGTAGAGTTCTTGCGGTCACAATGGCTTTTTTTTTTTTTTTTTTATTAAATATAAAGTGGGACGTATTTTAGTGTGTAAATGTCGGTCGAGATTTCACTCGATATAGGCTTTTCTCCTCCTCCAACTGATCTCATGCTCGATGTCCACAACCCGTTTGACCGATGTTCACATCGGGATTGATGTGAAAAATGGTGGTGCCCGCCGATGTGAAGATCTTGGACTGCGACAGGCTGCTGCCACAAGATGAAACATGAAATTCGGTTAATGTCGACATGTAGAATGACAACGATAAATGTAGTGACCTGTAATTCTCTCTTTCGGAATAAGCTAATAATTAGAAGCTCGGTTTTCCTTTTGTATCCAATGGGAAATGCAACACGAGCTTTGAAAACTTTGCTAAAATCTGAACGCCATGCTATTTTGTAGCTTATGGGATCAGTAGTGGCCCATTTTCTTATTATATGGGCCTTTTATTCTTGGGCTTAATAATAGCCCATAACCTGTCAACCTTGAAGCCTATAATAACATTCTAGTCATCTAGTGTAGACAAATTCAATATTTCATAAATGGGGTTTGATTATACACCACAATTGTGCATTATTGTCTTGTACAGTGTGCATTAAAATGTTGTACAGTGTGGTGTATATATAAGAAAAAATGGTGGGATACGTTATGCAATGCAAATATATAAATAGCTATCAATCAAATGCAAAATAAATCATTTGCATCATATTATGAGATTTAGTGGTTCCCTAGTGTTGATAAAGATTTATGTTAGTTTGATCAAAGCTGCAACAAGATGTTATATAACTGAAATCATTAGAAAAATACAGATATGTAGCTGAGGGTCTGCTTACATTACATTACATTTGAATCTACTTATTGCAATTCTGGTTGTCAAATCGTGTACAAGGACGATCGCACCGTTATGCTACTGTAAGCCATACTACTAGTATTTCGTTTGATCCTTGTCTTTGAATTTTGGTTCTATGAGGGTACAAAATATGAATTTACATTGTGCTTTCGGAAATTGGTTTGTGAATATATGTTCATTTCATTAAAAAAAATACTACATCCGTCCCAAATTTTATGTCCATTTTGACTTTTTGAATCTAACTTTGATCTTAAATATTTTTGTTTGTATTATATAATACTTGATGCAAAATATATGAATAGATTGAGTTTTAAATGTATTTTTTATTTTAATCAAGTATTATATAATACAAACAAAAATATTTAAAGACAAAGTTTGATTTAAAAAGTCAAAATGGACATAAAATTTGAGACAGAGGTGAAAATAATAAATAAATAAATAAATAAATAAATAAATAAATAAATAAATAAATGAGAGAGAATTACATGTATATCCTTCTTAAAGTTCAATATTTAATAAATGGGTTTTTCTATCTTGCGTACCATAGGGCACAAAGATAGAAAAGATAAAAGTGAAAAGATACCATTGGACCCACAAAAAGGACCAAGATCCACGATAAAAATATATTTTTTGTGAGATTAAGGTAAATCTATTTTGTCTTATTCATTTATCTTT